>JBAWJQ010002910.1:0-298685 GCA_037783105.1 Bactrocera zonata
AGCTGATGCATGCTGCTTATCAGTTTTTCCCCGCCGTGTTTGAGTAGCTTAGCCGGCAATCCATCGGCCCCCTCGGGTAATTCCTATTCGAACTTATGAAATGCCGTTCCACAGTTCCCTTATACCGAGTTGCTGATGAGTACTCTCAGAGAGCAGGAGTACATGTCGAGTAGAAAATCGTTCGTCTGTCGGTTGTGATTGCAGCTTCTGGACCTTTCTTGAGTTAGTTGACGTGCGTTTTTTGCTGCACAAAGGCGGGTGCGTATCTTGGCTGCAACATTATAGTGGTCCGAGTTGATGTTAGGATCTCGGAGCGTACGCACGTCTAAAACACTGTCTTCCATTTATCACAACATCATCGATATGGTTGATGGCTTATCGATCAAGACACAGCCAGGTAGCTTGGTGAATTTTCCTATGCTGGAATCTAGTACTCCAGATTTCGGGCCTCGGAGAAGTCGATCAAACTGAACCCATTTAGGGATGTTTCATAATGGAGGCAGAATAACAGAAAAAACGTCCCTATTTGGCGAAGAAATGCATATTTTTCAGATTTGAACCTTTTTGAAGGGTAGTATTCCTTCAATTCTACCGAAGTAAACGTCTTTTAAAAAACTGCGACAAAGTACTTAGATCAATAAATTTTAATGTTGTTATATAAAATATTGCACAATAAATATGTTCGTATCTGCATATCTCACAGCCAATTTGAATGTTAATGGCAGCAAGCCGAGCCTTTAATTTGAGCGTTTTTCTATAATTGCAGAGAACGTACATTTATATAATGTAATGTAATGTAATAATATATGTACGTTCTCTGATAATTGTTAATTGGCAGCAGTTGACGCAAATGTTTTTTACAATGTTTATGCAATATATTTATAAACAAACAATTAAACTAATAAATAATCGCTAATAATTAAATTATTTGCATTTTTATTGTATAAATACAACAATCATACAGGTGATCCAACGACGTTCGGCAACCTACGCGCCTCCGACGAAACCATGCTGGCTGTACAGCGGTGCATCGAAGGCGGCAAATATAATGGCTACGCCCACTCGCAGGGTCACGAAGAGGCGCGACGGGCCATCGCCAAATACAGTGCACACCAAAGCGCCGAAGAGATAAAAACGGAGAACATACTAATGTGTAGCGGTTGCTCGGCGGCGCTGGAGTACTGCATACTGGCACTTTGTGACAGCGGGCAAAATTTGCTCGTGCCACGCCCTGGTTTCTGTTTATACCAAACGCTAGCCGAAGGTTTGGACATCGAAATACGTTATTACGATTTGTTGCCGGAACGTCAATGGGAGGCGGATCTACGGCAGTTGGAGAGTTTGATTGACGAGAAAACAGCAGCGCTGCTAATCAATAACCCAAGCAATCCGTGTGGCAGTGTATTTAGTCAGAAGCATCTGGAGGACATATTGGACATTTGTGAACGCAATTATTTACCCATAATAGCGGATGAGGTTAGTTAAAGCCGAATTCTTCACATTTAAAGCGCATATAATTTTTATTTTTTTTTTTTAGATTTACGAGCACTTGGTTTTCCCCGGCTCCAAGTTTATAGCCATTAGTAGTCTGTCTAAAAATGTGCCGGTACTCACATGCAGTGGCACCACAAAACGTTTTCTGGTACCCGGTTGGCGTATGGGTTGGGTAATCGTGCACGATCGTGCAAACCGTTTGGCTCAAGCTGTGGTTGGCTTGAAGAACATGTGCGGCCGCATTTTGGGCTCCAACAGCATAGTGCAGGGCGCACTGCCTGAAATGTTGGAGAATACACCAAAGAGTTTCTTCGACAGTGTGATCAATGTGCTCTCGGTAAGTGTTGGTTATATTGGTGAAATTTTAAAAATAACTAATTTATCTTTATTGTAGGCAAATGCACATTTGGCTTATCGCATATTGAAGAAGGTACGCGGCCTTAATCCCATTATGCCGGACGGCGCTATGTACATGATGGTTGGCATCGATATCGAACATTTTCCAGCCTTCAAGTCCGATACGCAGTTCGTGCAAGAATTGGTGAATGAGCAGAGTGTCTTTTGCCTGCCGGGTGCTTGCTTTGAGTGCCCGAATTTCGTGCGCATAATTTTGACAGTTCCTGGTGACATGATGAAAGAGGCTTGCATGCGTATGGCAGAATTCTGTGAGGCGCATTATAAGAGTGATGGGACAATTATTGAGCATGGACTTTTAGACTGAAGTTGGTAGAGTGAATTGGAAAAACGATTGCTTAAGCTGGATTGTATTGCGTAAATAAGTATAATCTCATGTTATCCACAAGATAGGGCTATTGGAAAGTGCTGTGCATAAAGCCCGATTAACTATTTAGTGAAACCGCTGTGAAAAATAAAAATAAAATTGCATTTCTACTAGTTTTTTGTAGGTTTAATTATTCGCACAAGTAGTCAAAGTCAAATATGTGACCTTAATAAATCTTTAAATAAGTAGTTAATAGTCTTTACGTTAAGTATATTATTTCTGCAATACAATTGTTACGATATACGTAGAATTAGTTTTTAATAAATAAATGATTTTAATTGCCAAAGGGCAATGTCAAGCAAATTGGTAACTTCGAATGTGTAAAGGTTGCATTATTACTTACACACAATACAAATGAAGGTATGATTATTTCATGTCAATCGGATATTGAGCTAAAATCATTAATAATATAACATTGATTATCAATTTCTACAATTTTGTATAATAATCGTATAACAAGCACTTCACAAGTTTAAAGGTGGTTCAGAAGGGCTGACATTTTTCAAGAAACTCATTGACTTCGTACCTGTTGTTCTTGGTGTAGTGGCGGAATTCTGATCAGTTGACAGTCATTCTTCGGATGAAGAAAATCCGGGACCCTTCCGTTTACATAGACCTGGCTGTAGTCGTTGAATTCTTCGTGTTGATCACAGCTGAATATGTGTATTTTCTAAGTTTTTACTGCATAACTCAACGTATGTGAAAAATATTATATACATATATAATTGTTAAGCCCAAGTAGTTTTATTAAAGGGCTAATTATTTATATTTTATATTTCCTTCTCAATATCTTTTTTAAATTTCAAATAAGTAAAATTAATTTCTGTACAGCTGTTGCGTTGTCGTGTTTCGTTTGTACTAAATATATTTTTTTGATTTTAATATTGATTAATACCGACTTTTAATGCAATATGGATGTATTTATTTGTCCGCCATCTTATAGTTTTCCGTTTCCGAAACACGACCGACGCAAACCGCAACCCATAGCAAATAATACCCTGAAAAATACCCAATCAGCTGTTTACTTTGACAGCTACGCCATAACCTCAAAAAAAATATAAACAAAAATATTTCAATTCACTACTATTTAAGATGCGGCATTTATTGAAAGGTGTAAATTTAATAAAAAATCTGCACAAATGTCTACTACAACAAAGTGGTGCAACCTATTGCACACAAAAGAAGTTGGCAAACGAAATGTTTACGGCGCAATACTGCGTTAATTTGGTGGAGTGAGTATTAGCAGAGTTCCTGATGTTTTCATTGCATGCCCGTATGTTACATAAAATCAAAATTATATTCACATAGTTATTTTATTGCAGGAAAAATGATTATGAGAACTATTTATGCACGTTATTATTGAATGGTGGTCATCGACGCCACGCATTTGCGTTGAGGGCGTTCAATGTAGAGGTGGCCAATTGTGGTGCCAAGGTAAGAAGGCACAGCACTGAAGTGATTCATATATTCATGTTTTTGCTTACTTCTAGGTGTCTGAAGAGCATATTATTAAATTAAAATTGAAATTTTGGTATGATTCCATTGATAAATGCTTTTCTAAAGAGGGTTCTTACGTTGCCGATCATCCAGTTTTACGGGAATTAAAAAATGTATGTTTACTTACAATTATTGTGTATTAGTTAACTATTATTAGCACGCTTATTTTGCCTTACAGACCATAGATTCAAACAAGCTGAGCAAAATCTATTTAAAGCGCTTAGTCACTGCACGTGACCGACCATTGAACCAACCATTCCTTTCAGTAAAACAATTAGAAGAGTATGCCGATCAGGTTTTCTCATCACTGTTTCATCTTTTAGTTGAATTAAATGGAATTAAGGATGTACAGGTGGACCATGCGGTTTCCCATCTAGGTAAAGCTCAAGGTATTGCAACACTTTTGAGAGCGATACCATATAAAGGACGCAATCAAGCATTGAATATACCACAAGAATTGTTAATCAAACATGGTGTCAGCCAGGAGCGCATAGTGCGGGACAAAGTTGATGACAAAGGCGTAGAAGAGTGTATTTTTGAGGTGGCATCTGTGGCGCATCAACACTTGGAAAAGGTAAATACTTTTTTTTCAAAATATTTTTTAATTATACCATGAACAGTTTGAAACACACATAATGAACTGGCATGAGCATTACGATTTACCAATGTCTGTCTGTCGGTTCGTGGGTTCGTTTTTGTTTTCCTTCCTTTAAAATCAAGTTCATGTATGTAGTATTTTGTATGTGTGAAGGGTATTATATGCAATCGAAGTTAATGTATTTAATCGTTTTTAATTAATTTTTACATTCCGCCCAATTATTTTTCTATTTCATAGGCCCGTAGTCTTATGGATAAAATACCTAAAGAAGTGCGTAAATTTTTCTTGCCTTCCATCGCAGTGGAACGTTATTTGGAACGCTTACGAAAGTCGAAGTTTAGGTCAGTTGTTGATTTATTTAGTTTTTTTCGACTAATAACATTTTTTCATATCTGTTTGTTAATAGATTAACCGATCAAAGGTGTTTACAAAGGGATTCGATGCTACCGATGTCATTATATTGGAGTAACATGCGCAGGCGCTATTGAATACTTTATTGTGGGTCTTCAGCAAATTCAATTGGGATGAAACGCCAATTCTTTGCCAAATCATGCAGTGAATCGGCGATTAGTTGACTGATAATACGCAATATACTACTGCAATAGGCATAACCAATCCATCACGTGGCATAATTAAACGAAAGAAATAGAAATTGTAAATGATTTAAAATACGATAAACACAAAGGAAACATAATTCATACTTGCGATTAAGGTCTATGGTTTTAACAAGTGGCAATGGACCTGCATTCAAGCGTAGAACTTCAGCATAGCTGAGTTCGTCATTTATTTCAGCAGACGCTTTCGGTCGCATGAAATTGGACTCTGACAAATAATCCCAATATAGTTTTTCAAATATTGTTGTAGTTGAAGTTTTTGAACGCTCACGTTTCGGTGGCAACAGTTCCCAAGCTATATTTATTGGTTCTTCGGGCTTAAAATTTACTTTCACATTTAGATGCAAAAATATATGCATCATATAGCTGGACTCCTTCCATTTGGGATCATCAATGGATTCCACTTCCTCCAATAGTTCCTTTGCAAGTTTAGTTGATTTATCGAATACCCGATGTACTTCCAATGCCAATGGAATGCGTTTAAAGTGAAGCGCCCGTTCGAAAACACGCATATTCACAATGCAAAGTTTCGAATGATGTGGCTTAAGGCGGAATACATTCGGCTCAAAGGTGACTTCGAACAAATCGCTTATGATGTAGCTAATTCATATGTTTTTTTTTTTTTTTAAATATTAAAAGATGAAATTGTAGAAAAATAGAACTTAAGCTTTTGGATACTGGTTGCTTACTTTTGCCAACGGAACTCTACACATTTTTGGTTGTAATTATGAATGGCCACCATTAGGCTCCTTTGTTCAGAACGCTCCATATCAAATTCTATTTTATTGGGGTAAATAACATATGGGAAATCAGCGCATTCGTAATCTTCAAGCGGCACTTCTTGGTCCTCGGTAACGTTTTCGAGATAGCCTACAGCTTTGACTTGAAACTTCGAACGAATATTTTCGAAATTCAAATTAAAATCCAGCTGTTAAAAGAATTAATTATATCATATATTTAAATCTCTAAAAAAATAATAACCGCAATTCACCTGATTTTCGAAATCGCTCGGCCTATATTCCACCATCAACGGCCAGACACTTAAACGTGGCACTGTTAAATTGGGGTTCATCAACTTTAAGCCGCGTTCTCGTGTAGAAAAGACGAAATTCAAATGTTGGCCCGTTATATTCTGCACCCAAATCGGTTGGACGAAACGCCGATGCTCTCTCAAATCGGTTGGTAAAAGTTCTTTAGTTATAATGCAAGCATTTGGATCGAAACCGATTACATTGACTTTGAAATTCAAAGTTACAACTCGTGAATCGGAGCAACTATAGATATAGAGAGTATGGAGAGATAAATAGTTAATTAAATAATTAATATTTTGAAATTGCAATTACTTAAATTCATATGTAAGCGTATGTTCGCCGAATAAAAAATAATAGAAAACGATTCTCAACGCCACCAAGTCGTTAGGTTTCATATGTATTGCTTCTTGCAGAATATGAATTAGACGTCTATGTGGACAGTGGAAGAGTTGACGAAACTGATTGAAGCCCACACGAGTTTCGAGTGGCACGCACTCGCATTTTTGAATACGTTTTAAACGTATATCGAGATTTTTCTCAGACAAGTTTCGTAACCAGAGAATAATTTTTAGGGGTCGACTATTGATTTGACGCATTGGCATTGCAATGTCATGTTGAAATTTACTTCTATCCTTATGAATTTGCCGATTGAGTCTGCAAAAATGTGATGCGATATAATTTGAATAAGATTTTATTATTTAAGATGCTTTGCTTTATTTAACTAATGGATATAATTACTTATCAATATCGAAATATTCCCAGAAGTAAACTTTCAGGGCCGGTGGTGACGTAACGGTCATGTTTTCAAATTTAAATAATTGATATAATCGCTTAGCTCCCTCCTTTTGTTGACGAGCCCTTTCGAGTACAGCCTCACACATGCTTCGCAGAATTTTAAAGCTCCTAAATTGGCGAACTCTCTATTGCCTGAATCTTAAGCATTTATATAAAAATCTGTAATATTTATAAAAATGTGTCGAACGGAAAATGTCAGAAATATTGCACAGTGGGGAAAATTTCTAATACTCTTTATTCTTAGAAGCAAGAATTATAGAGTGTTACTATAAAATCAACAATTATTGAAAAAAGAAAATAATAATATAATTTACTAAATAAATTATTACTGTTGGCGACGCCTTTTGAACATAACATCTATCAGATTATATACTTTATAATTTAATTTTTATTATTATATACTTTATTTTAATTTTTAATAAAAAATCGGTTGGTTGTTTGAAACTTTAATTATATTTTCATGTAATTGTGTAGAAATTCAGATACCATGTTAAAATATTTAAAATAACGGGCAAATAACCATTTATAAAAAAAATAATATTTTTGAAAAAGTAATCGTTACCCGGTACCTATTCACTTATTTCAAGAATAATTCCCTCCGTCAATGAGCATATTTCGCTGCCTTCGTATATTGTATTTTACTCTTTCTTTTCGACATTTCGTCATCTCTTTTTGTCACATCGCAAAATAGTCTACGCTGTCAATTAAATAACTCAGTTGGTTTCTTTCTAATTTTTGCGTTTGTTGGTCATTGATTGACAGAAGGTGTTGGAAATAAGTGTTGAATGCGATTTACGGAATTCGCATTTTTCGAGTCGGTTGTGTTTTTCTATTTCCATGCAGTTGTAATAAAGTGTCGAATTTGCATGTAAACAGTAAAAATAAAAGGGCTGGTAAATACTCAAAATATTTTACACAATTAATTCGTTTTCATAGATTGTGTCGATTTTTTGTCCTGTCGTTGTAGAAAATCATAAAAATCGAGTGAAAAAAGGAGTGTGCCCGTGTGATGCATTGTCAAAGTGAGTGAGAGTGTATTAACGAAATTTGTGACAAAAGCTAACGCGCGAAAAAAGTGCAAAGCAACGACAAGAAATTTGTACAAACGGAGAAGTAAACGACAAACGTGAAACCGACAAAATATAGGAAAAAAGAAACAAAATAGTGGAGCGAAAGCACAATTTCATTCCATTTTAAAAAATCATCTAATTTCTCAATAAATAAGCAAAGTGTAAAGTTTCTATATTTTATTAACAATAAAAGTAGGATACAGCGCCAATATTTGCAGACGTCGTAAAATTTAAAAAAGGTAATTTTCAGTGCTTGACAATATGGGTTTTTTTTTTATATGCTGATAAGATTGTTGAATACTTTGGAAAGTGTAAATAATATCAGCCATTGTTTTTTATAAACATTTCTACGAGTGTACGTATCTTCCGTAAAGACCTTTTATAACATTTTATATGATATGTTTGGGTGTATTCTGATGATAATAGCGAAGTTGAGCATTGCTTTGATTTATCTCGTGATCGACAAGCAGTCGACCAACGCCTCTTGTGGCCATAAAAAATATTTATTTACTTATCATATGCCTATGATGGAATTTCGGTGATGAATTTGGTATATATATGTATGTATATTGTGGACGTGAAAATTTCCGGTCTCGAAATGAAGTATCTTTGTGGCATAATTTACCCAAAGTGCTATATACATACATACATATGTACATATTAATTTCGAAATTTTTTAAGAGTGATGAAAACGTCTCGAACCGGATTACTTTATTTAAAGATATATAAAAAACTATGACAGATGTACTATTTCCTTGAAAATATCGAATTAGTTCTAAATTTTCATTTATGATTTACACATTCAGCGAAAACTTAATCATAAATTAATATTTTTTAAGAAATTTAGATAAGAATTTATAAAATTAACTTAAAATGATTTATAAAAGTACATGTACATATACATATATAATGAGTATAAAAAAAGAAAACCGCATAAAGCAACAACTAAAGGTGAATAGAACAATTCCCTACAATATGTATTGTATGTCGGTATGTAATATGTCGTTAAGAATTGTGTCATCAAAAGTATTCAAAAGTTTTTTTATGCGCTGCTTTCGCAGTTGCTGTTTACTAACTTTTCTGGTTATGAGCGTCAACTATTTATTAACCAATTTTCTGCCAAAAAACGGAATTCATCATAAATGCTTACAACACACGTTTATGTTTCGCGTTTGGTGTAGATTGCGAAGTGCCTAGCACCCGTAATTTTAACTATTTTGTGCTACGTTTCCTACTCAAAACTTTTGTAGATTGCGTGAGACAAGAGTAAAGAACTATTAATGATATGGATCGCTACAACAACAAACTATTAATTTACACCCATATGCATGTATTGTCACCATAAGGTCACCCATTAGATAGACAGCATAGCAGAGTGGTAGACTGAACTGATATAGACATACATACAAACATATGCTGTTTCCCGTATGACTTTTTAGTGCGAAAATACCAAAAAGTTAGTGACCTATTTAGGTTGACGTCAAAAACCATATTGAAAAAAATCGATGGTCTTAATTCGTTCAAGCGTATAACAAAAGCGCTTGCCAACGCATGGTATGGCTTTGTTATATCCAAACAACGACTTGTGGAGTGTATGTTTTTAAGTGTGTGGGTTCAGATGAAGGCATATAATTTTTTAGCTTCATCAAAGATCGGTACTTATATTTGTAATCGTGAAGTGTTTTATTTTTTTCATATTTTTTTTATTAAATTTGAACTGCCTTATTCACTGACAAATCTACATTTTTTGATAAATTTTCAGATTGCTCATGCTTATCAGTGCTTAATTTGCTTTATGCATTAATACATTTTTTGAAAAAAAAAAAAAAATAAATCTTTAGACTTAAAGCTACTTGAAAAAAACATAATAATCGTAATAAATATATTTAGTATATTTATTAAAAAAAAAACTTTGAATTACACTGAATGTAAAGCAAAAGGTTTTGCGTTCCAACTTATGCGACCAATATTTTAATTGAAATAAAATCCTTTGTAAAATATCCCATTTTTTTAGTGTCTATTTTTAATACTCTCACAGTTTAGCAGAATAAATGGCATAGTGGGCCGATCTGGAAATTTTTTCGGAGAAGATTCCGTTGATTTGTGTAAAAGTCCATGCCAAATTTCCTAAAGATATTTTAACAAAAAAAAAAATATAAAAATAAAAATAAACCTGTGTTTAATCGTTCACTTTACTACCAATGTGTTTGGGAGAAGACGTTGTACACGAAATTTCAAATCAATATCTCAAAAACTGATATAAAAAATAAAATTAATAATTTTGTAAAATAATACATAATTTTAAAAATCTAAAAATTTAAGGAATTTTTCTTTTTGTTATAAACAACAATATTGGGAAAAATTCTGTTTAAGCAAATAATATTCATTACTGGTTATTGCATGTATAAATATCGTCAAATCAGTGAAACTTGATTTTTCAGTTTCACACACACATTTTTGCAAAAATATGTATATGTGTGCATATATGTATGTAGATATAATTAGCAGCTTTTTATTAACTGCTATTCATAAGATCAAACTACCGAAAGCAAAATCACTGTTTCATGACTCATTAAAAAAACAAAGGTACAATACGGTTTTGTGAAAATGCCAACAAAAACAAAAAGCAAATGCAATTTAACTGGCATTTAAAATAGAATTTTAGCATGTTATGCATGCATGCATATGTAGCGAGCAATCATAACTGCTTATGCACATTGTTAAGACAAGTTCGTATAGACCAAAAAAAAAGAAGCAAGTGTTGTGCGCATGCGCAAAGGTAAATGCAAAACACCATGAAATTGCATGATGAGCGCATTTGAAACAAAAAAAAAAAAAAAAAAAAAAATACAAAGTAGCAATGAAAACGAAGCAAAATTGTACAAAAAGTAGAAAAAATGTTAATTTCAGCAGCAGAAATGCGGATTCACCGATCGTTCTGGTTTAAATGACGCACTCCATTCACAGTTCGTTATTTGTCATTGTGCATGTGATAGGTTTTTGTCAAGTGTTGTTTTGTTTTTGTTTTAGATATGCCAAGCTATTTGATAGTTTTGTTGCCATAGTGATAATTGAGTTTTGTTAGTGTGGCGTCAAGCGATAAGTGTGTATTTGGCCTTAGGCAACCCCTTTTATGCGCTCGGCTCTATAGCCCCTTGTTAATTGATAGCTGCAAATTAACGGTTAATGTTTCAAAGTCAGTATGCACATATGTATCGACATGATATACGTATGTATGTACGTGTGTTCACTATGAAAATGTATGTGCTACGCATGTGTGAGAAGTCAAAAGCCAAAAGCGTACACGTCAAGGTCTTCGGAGTTGCACTCATTTCATGCTTGAGCTTAAAATTCCTCATCGCCTTTTTTACAACAATTCGTTTTGCTCAACTTTCGGTATTGTATCTATTTTGAATGTAATTTGATTAACACTTTTGGTTTGGCTATAATTGCATTTCTGTACAATTTGCACTTGCCGCAACAAATTTGGTGCATTGCTCGTTTAATTTTGGTTGATTGGTAGAGTTTTGTTTTACATTTTTTGTGTGCATAAATTTACGCTAATTTTAAGCATTTGATTTAATTAAATAGCAAGAAAAAAATAAAAAACGTCTTTTTTGAACATTTAAAAAAACTTTGTGTGGGAAAGTGTTTGTTATTTTAAAGTAAGTAAATAAATTTGAATAATTTTTATTGGCCGCAGAGAGAAATTAGTAAGTATTATTTAGGAATTGTATAATTTTCTTTGAAAAGTCTAAGCATAGATTTGCTTACAATCACATTCCACTCTCTTTAAACGCTTCCTTACCCAAAAAGCTTGAATTTTAACTCCCTAATTTCTTTTATGTGTCTTTTACAATTTTGAACCCAACTAACGTGGGAATATTAGGTACGAAACATAAATAAACACTAACACTCGCATGCAAATTAAGTTATGAACACCGAATTCTTCTCTCAATACATCATTAACATTTATTTCGTTGTTTTCGGTTGCTAAACTTCATTTAAACTATCTCATATACTATAAGTCCATACGTGAAAATGTAAAAAAAATCTAAAAAATCTTTTCTTTGACTTCCTACATATTTGGTATGTAGTCACCTCACCGGAAACAGCCTTAACACTCATTAGTTGTCACATGTTGCTTTGTAAGTTTGTATGTTGTTCGCTGGACGTCTCGCTTGTAGAGGTGATGACTTTATTTATAGCCAACCAAATGTGATTTAAAATAAAACAACATAATTAAGTGTTCAAGTGGGATAAAAAAAAAAGTTTTTTAATGAGGTGAGCTGCAACAACAACAGCAGAAATATAAAGATTTAAACGCTTATGAGCGCGAATTTTAACGCTTTGAGGCTTCAAAGTCTAAACATTTACTTAGATACACGAATATACATTATATACGTATGTTTGTGTGTGTGCATATTTAGATAAAATATTTCGTTTCATATTCCACGCTTTGTTCCACACTGCAACTAAGCATACAAACGCCGCTATCAGTGCAAATAACACTTGGCGGTTGCACTCATCTGCTAGAGAACTCACAACTTCCGCAAAGATTAAGTTCACCAAACCGCACACACATATACACACGAACATGTGTACATGCATTTGTGTGCCTCCAAGTGACTGCTGTGCAGATCTGCTTACAATGTAATTGCGCTTGCATTATATATCTATACTTTTTATATACACATATACATATCTACATATTTCTATATTCGCCTGTGCATGCATATGTATGTATATCTTTCCGCTTGTAAATATTTGTGCACTTTGCTTTATACCACATAATAGTCTTTCTTGCAGTCTGACACCGTTGGCGGCTCCACTCAGCTCCCATTTGTGTGTCTGAGTGCCGCCATAGAGGATTTCTGTTGCAACCCATAATGCTCGCGAAGGCATGTCTGTGTGCACAATTTCATTCATCACAATCGTTGTAATGATGTATTGTTTTATTTGTTATTGCCCGCATGCCATCATTCCATTATTCTACTTCTAACTTTCTTCCGTTGTCGTTTTTTGCTTTTTGGTGAAGTCATTATTAGTTTTTTTTTGCATTTTCTTTGTTGCATTCGTATGAATTCTATGAAAATCGCTGTGTTTACAAAAATTACAAATATATAACAGTTATTTCATTGTCGATTTTTTATTTACTATCGATAACATAAGGGCAAGTTTACACTGTAAACCACTATTTATTTTATTATTGCATTTTTTTTATTTCCTTTCTGGATCTTCTACAACTCTAAACCCTTTCTTACAAATTCGGCGCGAACTTTGTTTTCCCACTTTTGTTAAAAACTTTTAATTATTATTTAAAGGAAATTATTTACCTTTAAATGTGTTTATTTAGAATTTTCGTAATTACGTGTTTACACATTTCGAGCTTCATAAATATACTTTTTAGCTTAATATGATCTTTCCTATATTTTTGTTTATTTTACTATTTCTTTTAAGTTCCCTTAACACTTTGTAAATTTTTATTCTTTATTAAACTGCAAATTTATACCATTTTTTACATAAATGTGAATTTCTTATAATTTTATCATTCTAAATTTACTACAATTGTATATTTTCCCAAGTTTTTGCTCTTATTTCGCGAATCGTTACGCGTACTTACTCGTTTATTGACGTCATCGGCTAAAATTTATAACGCATTACACGCTTTATTTATACACTGTGAGTCAAATGTAAACAGACAAAAAACATTAAAACCATTTTAGTTTCTCTTCAAAGTTAACAGCAAAATAAAAAAGAAACAAAAAATGCTCGAACAGATTTTTTTTTTTCACCACCATATTATTTGTTAAAGTCATAAATTTTAATTTTCCTGGAATTGTTAATGGCGCACATATTCCAAGTTGACCACAACATACCACATGCTTTTGTTCTGGGTGTTCGGTTGGTTTTCGTCTGTAGTGGCATTAATTTTTTTAGTTGCAGTCGTTTTCTTCTTTCCTCATATTTTTTTCTTTTTTTTCTTAAAACACAGCATACTAGTGATGAATAATTAATAATTAATTTTTAAGATTGTTTGAGCTTTTTGTGAGTACTGTCCATGTAAACCAAGTCTGATGGTCCAAGGAGTTAATAATTGAATTTTAGAGACTTAATAGTCACAATCTAATAACAATTTTTTGAAGACTCTCTCGTTAGAAAAAAACTTGTAGATAATTTGTATATAAATGGCATGAATAAGGGATAATGCAATAACTAAACTAACGCGATTTTCGTTATATAATGTTAAGCACAAAGTACGTTTTAGAATATCATTCGCTCGAGTCTAATAAAATACATGAGAAGCACACAGACCATATCCATACATAACATTGAAGTTTGGGGAAACACCTGTTATTTAGTCATACAGGCTTTTGTGTTTGCGTTTTATTGTTTTTTTAATTGTTTTTTTTGTTTAATTGTTTTTTTTTTCTGTTTAATTATTATTTTTTCTTCTAAACGATGAATCATTCTTATCATATGATGCAAGTAAATAAAGTAGGGTGAGTCATATGCACAAAAGTAAATAAATTCCAACACTTAACTCATAATCTCATTCTCTATAATTATCAAACATCAAATGGATAGCCATAAAATAAATTGATTTACTTGCTTGGCGCACTTGTTGTTGTTTGTTTAGTTCGTTATCATTTAATTGCTGCAGTTTTATTTGTTATTTAACATATGTATACAGGGCGATCAAAAGAAATAAATTGCTGCATTTCCTTATGCAATTATTGAATCTTATTGCTTAAGTAGTTTTATTGAATAAAATTTCAGTCAATATTATTATAGTAAGGCAAGTATAGGAAATCAATAGTGATGAAATTTAAGATAACCATAGTAGAATGCAATATATTGCAAGCGTCATGACTGTTTTCATTTATGCTGAGAAAATTGAGAATGAAACCGCTCAACAATAAACAGTTGACACACATAAATTTGATAAGATTTGGCAGCGGTAACCAAACCGATGAAAGTTTGTTCCTTAATCGAAAATTTGCCTAATGTGAGTCCTCCATCCAGCTCAGTTTATGCTGATAACATCGAAAAAGTGAAAAAACACTGCTTAACAATCGATGTATTGGTATGTGATTTTTGAAGAACTTGAGTCACCTTATGAAAGTAGAGTAATTTCGGAGTAGAAATATTTTGACAATCTACAGAGGAAAGGTGCACAATTAATGAACTTTTTTTTTATGGTAAGCTGTGGACCAGTATTGTGTCAAAATAAATTACTTATATCAAGAATACCTTTTTAAACGGTTTAGAGTTAATTTTATTTTTGTGTTTATTTTCACCATTATATATGTATGTCAAATAAAAACTAAAACTAAAATTTGGGACACGGAAAAAACAATATAACTTTCTTTGCCTTTATAACTCAAACTATAATTAATCTTTTGTGAAGCAAAAATGTCGGAAGCCATAAATTTGTACAATCATTAGAGACCCCACACAAATTTGTAAATTTTTTGTAAAAGCGAAATCGGTTAAAAGAAAAAAAAAAATAAATAAATACCAAAGAACTATTAATTTTAAAAATAAATGCTTCGACAAAAACAAAAGGAAATTGCAAAACCCGTTAAACGCGGCCTTTTGGAAGCTTGAGGGTGCGCTAACGAACGTACACCGTGTTCGAAATTCGCTATTCTTCACTAGTTAACCTCTTCTCTGTTTTGTTTTGGTTTCTTTCGAACACACAGTGGTATTAAAATAATAATTAATTGTGCGTTTAAAATCAGCACGAGCGACGTAGAAGTCAATGCCTCAACCACCAAAGCTGTGAGTAATATGCCTATTGTTTTTACCAATTGAATGCGACCACCGATTCCACGCATACATCGTTGTAGCTTTCTTCTCCTTTATCTTTCTTCTTGTTTTCCTTATCTTTTGCTATAATTATTCCGAAATAGCTGCGTATTTTACTTAAATAAAATTTTAAATAAGAATTCACACAATCTGTTCGGGCGAACCCACCACGAAGCGCGTCATTTGACTGCTAACAGTAAATCAAACCCAAGAAAAAAGTAGTTGCGTGTAATCTGCAGAAGATTGAGCACCTGACGCAAAGACGCAGTGATGCACGCCGCCGCCGCCAAGTTGAAGAAACACACCTGCATAGCTATGAGCACCCCTGGAGGCATCATTATTTACACGCAACGAGAAATGGGTTGCCAGACACACACACGCAAGAAAACTAAAAATAAACAAATTGGCAACTAAACTGCTGCTTAGCCAAAAACTAATAGGAATGATGACTCGCTGCTTAGATTTTAATTAAACCCGTCGCGCTTGCTGCGCAATTTCTCGCTGGGTCAAACTGTCATACAAACATGCACATACATATACATAAATATGTATTTACATCAGTCAACCATCAGTGAAATGATGACAACCGTTGCTGACAGCTCGTTTCTGCCCCGCTTGCAACTTAGTCGGCCGCCTGCCACCCATTCGGCTTCAGTTAGCCGCTGTTTTTGTGTTTAATGAAGGCAAAGACACAACAACCAAATGGGGCGGGCAAGCTAATTTGTTCCCGTATGCTTCTTGTGTTTTTGTTTTTCCCACTTGAAAGTTCTCTTTCTAAACCTTTAGCCTAATTTCTTAAGTCACTATAAGTTTGCGCTGACTCTGCAAGCGGTACAGTGATAGGATTGTTAATAGAGACAGTTGATAGACCGAGACATTGATAGAATTTATGGAAAGAAATCTGAATCTGATCTTTCCAACGGAGTGGAGGTCTTCTTCCGGCGGGTACTGCGTCGAATATTCTCAGAGTTGGAGTGTTTTCATCCATTCGGACGACTTGACTTAGCCAGCGTTGTCGCTATCTCTTAATTCGCTGAAGTTTGTCAATAACGGCGTATATCTCGTACAACTCATCATTCTATCGACGGCAGTATTCGGTGTTACCAATATGCAAAGGTCCATAAATCGAAAACTCGGAACGCCGACACATCAGATGTTGTCATCATCCATACCGTGTGGACCTTTAGAGTTTGGTCTTTATTCGTCGAGAGACTGAAGTAGCTCTTTTTGGAAGGTAGACGAAAATATCTACGATTTCGAAGTTAAGACTGTCAAAAGTGACGTGGGAGCCAAGTCGCGAGTAGGGCGGGACTATTTTTTTTTGATGCCATTAGATATTTCGTCTTGCCCTCGTTTACTACCACACCCACATCTTTCGCTTCCTTGCTCAGTCTGGAGAAAGCAGAACTAACGGCAGCGATGTTGAGACCAATGCTATCAATATCGTTGGCCTATGCCAGCAGCTGTACACTCTTGTAGAAGATTGTACCTGCTCGACGTAAAATGCGCCAAGTCGCTGCATACGCCAGTCCGAGTTGCTGCGCCGAATCGACTTTCCACGGTTTTCTTGTATACTCTCAGCTACGGCTACTATATTTTCTTCACTGCGTGCTGGACTTGGTCTATTCGGTCGAATATTATTAAAGACTGAATACAATACTTAAGATGGGTAATGGAGTTGCGAAAAGTACGCTCAGTAGGCCGATTATGTGGACCATAAGTTGGGCGAAGCGCGCGAAATACATTCTATACAATACGTGAAGTTCGGTAATGCAGTTGAACGATTTGAAAACGTTCAGGCTTAAGTTCTTCCATGGTGAAATGTCAAACAATACCGACAAAAATAACATGACAGCTTGACACGACTTACGTGTGATCTGTCAAAAAAAGGCTATTAAAAATAAGTCCCTCTTATTGGATCACCCGTTAGTATACCAATCAGCTACGATATGTACTGAGTTAGATCCAAGAGATCTAATCCTTATTTAAGACGAATAAATTTTGGAATGGTTCTATATTTTCGCACGTCACTGTTGCAACCAACCACCTGTAAAGTCTAACATTCATATATACATAAATACATGGAAAGAAAATGTCTATTACCTACACTTTTATATATCTTATATGTATGTACATATGTATATTTACAATCTTTATTATTATGCCTGGGAAATTTTTTACGCTTTTCGCGTTTGCATTGTGCACTTTTTATTGTTGTAGTACCTTGTGTGCATGGCATATACCCGCACTCGATTCGAAGCTAGGCTTTTGCCTTTGCCTTTGCGGAGCGACGAGTTGTCTTGAGCTCAAATTAGCGGTAAATAACAATCAAGCACTGTTATTATGTTTTCGCTTTGCTATGGCTTAGTTTAAGTTACCACGTTTTTGCAGTTGTTCCCTACGGTTTGCTGTTGTTATTGCTGTTTCTGGTAATTTGTTAAAACTACACCGAACCCCCACTACAAAGCAAGCGCTCGGCGCTCGCATCAGTGCCGCTCTCAATTTAGGGGGGACTTGGAGATCGCTTGGCTGAAGCTCTGCTTTAAAGCGAAATCATATAAAGTCGCTCATGGGTGCCACATAGCGACATACAAACATCGATAATGCGAAGATAAGTATTTGCGTTTGTAGGAAATGCTCGTGTGCGCATAAATAATATTTATTATGATTTTAAACCTATATTTTTACATTTTGCTTGTTAAACTGCTTGGAACTTAATTTCATAAATTTCACAAATTAAAAGCATAACAGCAATTTTTATTATAATTTATGACCTTAATACTAGCTAATGATAATTTCAAATGCTGACAATTATTTTATTATTATTAAGGGGTGTACTAATACATAGAGACATATATTTTTGGAATAGGCAGTTAAATTTTTAAGAAAAAATTAAATAATTTTCGATTGTATCGCGGAGATTCGACTAAAAAAAGGTGCTCCACTGATGAGCAGAGTTAAGGAAAAGCGTTATAACTTTTTGTATGCAGACTTTTTTCACATAACCTCAAAATTTTTATGAAAAATTCAAATAACCCTTTTTTATTTTTATCTTGTATAGGATTGTTCCATTTCAAGGTTCTCTTCTTGTTTTTTTAATAAATGGTGAATGTTTATCATCGTTCGAAAGAGCATTCTTTGACATTTATTTTTTGAAGATTATCTCTCTCAAATGTTGGCCGCGTCTACGTCTCTGGGGGCCATCCGTTGAGTACAATTTTCGATGACTCATTCCAGCATTTCGACTTTTAACTGACGAATGACACGCGAGATGAGGCCTGAATCGAAGCAGGATTGTCCACGTTAACATGCGACTTTACATATCCCCACAGAAAAATGTCTAACCGTGTGATATCACACGATCTTAGTAGCCAATCGAGCGACCCAAAATGTGAAATTATCTCTAACACACTGTGTGTTTTTATTTTAATAATATGGAAAACCAATTTTCAATCAAAATTTCTCTGGTCAGAATTTCAAATTTTTTAAAATGTAATTTCTTCAAATGTAAATTTTTTTTTTCAAAAATTATCTACTTTGGTCTATTAATCATGAAAGTACAACTGCTTGAAAACAATAATAATTTCACTTTTTGACTGTTTCTAGTTTTTTTTTAAATAGTAAAAATTTAAATTTGGCGACATGACTGGCTCCTGACATACATAGATAACTTTATAAAAAATCTCCAAAAATTTCAGGTAAATCGGTCCAATAGAACCTGAGAAATCGTTGGTATCGTTTTGAAAAAGAAGGCTTCGAGAAAATTGCGTTTTAGTTCCGGTCAAACCAGTTTGGATGCCGGGTCAGCAAAATACGTATTCTCGGAAAAAATTATATTTTGAAAAACCTTGCATACATACATGTTCTTGAATATTTAGACTTAAAAAAAAAATTTTAAAAATATATATATTTCTGGACTAGAATACCCCCTTAATACTCAATCTTCGACTATAATATCCCCTTACTTCGTAATCCTAAAAAATAGCGTTTGGAAACTTTATTTGGCACAAGAGCGCCTATTCGAGAACTTTGCTTAAGGGGGAGACTGCTTTAGGCTTTCTAGGGTTTATAGTCAGTCATATATTTAAACATCCGAAAATTTTTTGGATACGAAATCTTTGATATTCTGCCTTTGCAGGTCGAAATTTCTATCGGAAACAAAAAATTCAAAGAGATTAATATTTGTTAATAACTTATCTTATAGTTAAACTAAGATAATTCCAAAAAAAGTGTAAAATTCTATAATTGTTTTTAAATTGAAAAAAGTAGTTTTTGACCAAAAATTTATGTTGAGGCTTTATGTTGTTTAAAAATTTGTTCAAACTTGACTATTCTTAGTGTTTTTAGTTCAAATAGAAGACAATTTAAAGATAGTAAACTTTGCCCCAATTCCATACGACGTTTAGTTTTTTTTCTATCCTGCCGAAAAGTACTCCAAGATCCATTTTTTTAGATGCTCACAAATTTTGGGTCAATCAATGACTTTTTGGAAATGCAATGTTGTATCATGGATATCTGATGTATCATGGATATCTGATGTATCATGGATATCTGATGTATCATGGATATGGATGATATTTCAACGACTACTATCAAGCACACTTGTGATACGCTATTTTAGTGTGAGTCGATTTAGATCTAGAATTTACCGAATATTGTTTTAGCGGTTTCAAAACATGTCTTACTAACTTCATGTCAAAATTAATAAATTTTTGCACACCGTTATAAGAAATTTTGTCGCACACATTTTCTTAGTACAGTAGTTACTTCAAATATATTACTATTTAGAATTTATAAGTGTTTTGGACGGACATGATATAAATTTTTCATTGAAATTTATTGTAATGAAAATATAAAAGTGTAAAAAATAAGTGAAACTTTTCAGCTACGACCGTGACAGGACTCGAACCTGCAATCTTCGGATCCGAAGTCCGACGCCTTATCCATTAGGCCACACGGTCACTGTGCAATATTCTAAAGCCCTTTTTACTTTTTATCAGTGCTTAGAAGCTGCGCAGATAAGAGAATTTAGCAACAAATCCTTATTATTGATTTAGTAAAATTTATGTAATTAACATGTTTTAAAATTACAAACATATAAATTTATATAATAATACAAACATAGATAATATTAAAAGCAACAGAATAAAACAGTTAAATTATCTTTTTTTTTTATCAAAAAATATGCACGTAACAAATTGAGAAATTAATTTATGAAATAAAAATTATTTTCGAAAAATGCAAAATTTTAGAAAATGTAATAGAAAAATATTAATTATGTTTATTACAACTGCGAATTCATGATATAATACTAACATATATTTTTAGGCACAATATAGGTACAATATTTGAGTAGTGGCAACGTGTTAATAATCTAAAAAATATGAATATGATTTAAAAAATGTAATAATAATATTATATTAATAAAAATATAATAAAGTAAAATAAATAATTTAAACAATATAAAAATAAAATGAAAAAAAGGTAAATTACATTAAAAAAATATAAATAAATATGTAAATAATTAAAACAAAAAATATATAAAATAAAGTAATTATGTAAAAATAAATTAAATTGAAAAAATATAAAAATTAAATATAAAAAAATTACATTGAAAAAATATAACATTAAATATAAAAAAATAAAAAAAATAAAAATGAATATGTAAATAAAAAAAAAGTGAAATGAAAATATATAAAAATAAAGTAAAATAAAAAGTTAAAAATTAAATAAAACGAAAAAATACAAAAAAAAAAATAAAAGAATATTAAATAAAATAAAACAATAAAAAATTAATAAAAAGGAAATAAATAAATATGTAAATAATAAAAAAAATATAAATATAAAAAATATATAAAAAAAATTTAAATAACATAAAAAAATATATAAAAAAATTTAAATAAAATAAAAAAAAATATATAAAAAAATTTAAATAAAATAAAAAAAATGTATAAAAAAATTTAAATAAAATAAAAAAATATATAAGAAAAATTTAAATAAAATAAAAAAATATATAAAAAAAATTTAAATAAAATAAAAAAATTTTGCTTGCCGACCGTGACAGGACTCGAACCTGCAATCTTCGGATCCGAAGTCCGACGCCTTATCCATTAGGCCACACGGTCGTTACTCTTCTACTCGCACAATGCTTCACTTAACTACGGTGTGAGCGTGCGCATAACGTGTCTGATTCTAACAAGAACAAATTCCAAAGATTTTACTATACTGGCGTCTCACGCTTCGCACATTCGTTAGCTAATGGTCACTCGCATTGGTAAATTATATTTGTTTTCCCAATAAGAACGGCAGTTTTTTTAGTGGGAAACACAGGTGTTTCTTTTTTAAGTTTATTTGTTGATTTTGTGTGGCAATAAATAAGTGCCGATGATTAAAGTGAATTTATTAGGCGGTAACCAATTAGTTAAAGGAAATTTAAAAAATATTTAATAGACAATTGAGTATTTATTCATGTCGTTTTTTTAAATTATTTGTTGAATTATGGAATTTGAAAAAAGTACTGCGATTTGTCATGGGATAAGGTCATTGTTGAAAGTGCTTGAACATATGTATGTATGTACATACATTTTTTTTTGTAAAATTTGCTATTGAGGGGAATGCCGCCAGAATTTTTTTTGATTTATTTTTTTCTTTGAATTTTATTTAACAACAGTTTTTTTTATTTTTTATTTTTTTGTATATTTTTTTGTATTTTATTTTTTTTTTTGTATTTTAATTTATTTTTTAATTTATGTTGTTCTTTATTTTATTTGTTTTTATTTTTTTTTATTTAAATTCTATTTTTTATATACAATATTTATTTATTTTCTTTGTTTTTGTTAAATTTTTTTTCTATTTCATGTTTTTTAATTTTTTTTAACATTATTCAATAATACATAATTCGCGCAGGAATGAAATAATTAACTTTTCAAGTGAATTTAGTGTTGCCAATGTATGTATGTACATACATATGTACTCGTATGTACATATATTCGACGGATACATTAATTAATAATTGTATGTAGTATGTTTTTGAATTTATACTCCAATATGTTTTAAAAAGTTTCTTTCCGGTAAAACTTAGACCCTTCAAAAATATTACCATGTATGTATGTACATATGTATGTATGTATGTATGTACATACATATGTATGTATGTATGTATGTACATACATATGTATGTATGTACGTATGTTTGTGCATATTATAATATTTGTGAATATATATTTTTATTGCTTTGCCGGTGCTTTTGTTTTTTATCATTGCAGCGTCACTTGCAATTATGCGTGACCAACTTTCTAAGTGTTATTTTATTACTCGAACGTTTGCACATCTACATACATATGTACATACATATGTATATATATATATACATACATACATAGTATGTACATACCATATGTATTTTTATTTTTTTTTTATTTTATTTTTTGCAACTACTCAGCAGTACCGTTGCTTTAACTATGCTTTTAACTTTTTATGCGCCTTTTGCCTCGAACTTGTTTTAATAATCTTATTTTTTAATTTTGTACTCATGCAACATGTTGCTGCAGAGTATAATAGTTTTGTTCAACTAACTAGATATAGGGTTATATGTATATACATATGTAAATATAAAAAAAAAATAAGTTGAAGTTTGATTAAAAATACGAAAAGACTTTTTCGACTACCCAATAATATAAGAACTCCTACCGACAGTGTGAATATGGATGAAATCGGAGGATAACCCCGCTCACTCCTCGTATAACGACTAATAGCGCGTTAAATCAATAAGTAAATACGACAGAGACATTCAATTTTACCACCAAGATGGTACGGCAGGGCTTTAATGGAGCAAGGGTCGAAATTGGACAATGGGCGTGGCACCGTCTACTTTTGGGTGAAAACACATATCTCGAGACCCGATCTGAGTAGTCCTGATAGTAATATTTCTGTGTGCTAAATATGAGTTGAATCGGGTCAATGTTTCCCTGAGCCCCATAAAGACTACTTTCGAACTTCCAGGTGACTTTAATAATGTTGACAGTGGGTGTTTTTCTAATAACGGTGCATTTTTGGTGCTTAAAATGAATAAAATTAAATGAGAACTCGGCCTAGACCCCTCATAACTAACAAGCCTTATGTACCTGAAAGTATTACCTCGGCTTTAATCCGTACAGGGGTATGAAATGTTGCACCCGAACTTAGCCCTTCCTTACTTGTTTTATTTGATTTTATTTTTGTTTGATTGCTGCAGGTTTTCGCTTGCAGCATTTCTTATTGCGCTTGGAGTTGCTTACTCGCTGGATTTTTTCTTGCTGCAATCGTGTTTAGTTCCATTTGCTTGGTCTCGCCGATTTTTTGTTGTCGTTTTTTTTTGCATTCTTTGTTTTGCTAGTATTGTTTTAATTTACACATGAACTCATTTTCGCTTTAAGATCAGCAGTAATTTTTATCTCAGACAGTTCGTGGGTGATTTTTCCCCTTTTGTTTATTTGCTTTTCTTAGTGTTGTAGTGCAATTGTTGCTTCTTCATTTTAGCGCTGTGCACTGCGAATTTGTAATGGAATTTTGCTGCAATTATTAGGGGATTTTACTATGTAGTTTATAACGCACACACACGTTCAAAGAAATGTTTTGAATTTCATAAAATAAAAATTCGTTCGAAGGTGGTTCAAATCAATAAGACGGATTCGCGGTAAAAATAAATAAAATAAAAAAAATACAAAATTTTCATATTATTTTCGTACATTTTTATTTAAGGAAATAGAAAATAATCCCTTAACTATCTAATTTTTAGTTACTAATAAACTTTAGATAAATAAAATCAAAGAAAAAATGTTGTTGAGATATAGATTTGGAGAGATAGAGAGCGAGAGATGACAATTCAATTGCTTTCTCCTTAGTCTCTAAATTTTACATTAATGTACACATAAAAATAGTCACAAAAATAATAAAAAATGTATGTTTAATTTCTTTTTAATTTTTTTTTTTATTTTTCTATAATTTTTTTCATTTAATTTTTTTTTTTTAAATTGTTTTAAATTTTTTTTTAAATTTTTTTTATTTTTATTTTTGAATTTTTTTTATTTTTTTTATATTTTTTTTTATATTTTTCTTTTAATTTTCTTTAATATTTATTTTTGTGTTAATTGTCTATTAATTTTTTTTTTTAATTTTCTATTAAGTTTTTAATTTTGTTTGTTTTTAAATTGTTTTGTTACTTTTTTTTAATTTTAACCCGTTTAGTCCTTGTCCCACCATTGTATTTGTCATTCAATATAATTTCTTAACTAAAAATATTTTAAAATTGATTATTGCAACAATGTGTTAGGTTAGTTTTGAAAGCTCTAGACTTTCCTAACCTCTCTTCAACAATCCAACATGCATTTTTATGGCAATAGTTGTAAGTAATATCAATGTATTTTAGAGATTAATTGTGTCAAAAAATTTGGATTTCGTATTAATGAGGAAAATTTATTAAAATTTTTACTGGTTTCGAAAATTCTTTGATTTGTAAAAAATGTATAATTTGTGAAAATTAAAACCGTTTTTGTTTAAATATTTTATACAATAAATTAAAATTTAATTTTCGAACCACTCTGTGATGTATGTATATTTTTGTTTTTACAATTGCACATCTGTTATATGCTATTCAATTTGGCATTTCGTTTGTTTTTTAAATTTTTCTATTTATTTTGTTTTAATGTTTTTTTTGTTAGTTTTTTATTACTTTTTTTAATTTATATATGTATATTATTATTTTTTTTTTTCATTTTCTAGTAATTTTTGTTTAATTTTTTATTTTTATTTAATTTTACAATTGTTTTTTTTTTATTTTTTCTATTAATTTTATTTTTAATCTTTTGTATTAACTAGTTTTTAATTTTTTAATGATTTTTTTTTAATTTTTTAAATTTTTCCATTATTTTTTTAAATTTATTTTAATTTTTTTTCTAATTTTTAAAATTTTTATATTAATTTGTATTTTTAATTTTTTTATTATTTTTTTTTTAAATTCTTTTATTTTTTTTTTAATTTTTCTCTAATTTTGTTTTAATTTTAATTTTTTTTTTATAGTTTTTCGGCAATTTTTTTTAAGTTTTTTTTTTTTAAATTTTCTACAACTTTTTTTAGTTTTTATATTTTTTTTAGTTTTTATATATATTTTTTTTAGAGTTTTTCTATTATTATTATTATTTTTCTATTATATTGTGATGTATATATGTATATTTTTGTTTTTACAATTGCACATCTGTTATATGCATTTGGCATTTCACGGCGTTCTCTATCCGAATTACTAAATATTTTGTACTTTAGCTGTGCCATACCAGCAGCTAGCAGCAGAGCTGATACCAGCGCCACCAGACAATTGGGTGTTGATACTGTCAACACTGGCAGTTTTACACACATATGAACATATTTTAGTTAGCTAAAAATGTGACTGCCTTCATGTTTGTTTGCTTTTGTGTTTGCCTGCTGTCCCAGTTCAACAATGTAGGGCCACCCCACATATTTGTTACTCATACGCAGCGTATGATAATCGCGCCTTAGCATTTTATTTACACAGTTGGCCGGTAGTTGTTGTTGTTGGTGTGTGTTTTATGGAAATGTCTTTTGTTTTATGTAAAATTGTTTTTTTTTTTGCTTTCTGTTTTTTTTTTTTATTTTTATGTTAAGTTTCCAGTTTTCAAACTGTTGACATTTTTGCTGTTTTGCATATTTTCTTTTCCCTTTTGTATTTTGTAGTCATTTGATGGCGTGTGTGTGTGTGTATTGATGTGCTCTTGCTTTTGATGATATGGTGACAAAACGCGGTAAAATTTCGCGATCCAGCGACTGACATGCGCACATACACTCATGCATATGTATGTATATTAGTTTCAGATCTCCTCTCTATGCCGTTTGTGTTGAAATTGATGCCGTTTTGTGGGTGTTCAAATGAATGGTTTTATTTTTGTTTTTGTTATTTACAAGTGCGCTTCGGTTTCTATCGTTCATTTAGTGGATGATGAAGTGAATTTGTTGTTTTATTTAGTAGACGAACATACTTTGTGTGTATAAAATAATGGAATTTTAGTTCTAATTTCAATTTCAATTGTATTTTTATACGATTTTCAATGCCGTCACTCACTATTTACATACATACATATTACAAACAATACAGCTATTGTTAAGAAATTTTTTTAGCGTAAACCAAACAACAAGTTTTAGAATTAATTTAAATATCCAATGGTACTATTGTATGTATGCAGTCATCTGAAACATTTTTATATGCAATTTATATTTCCTGTATATGAATTTAATCTGAACTAGTATCTCTCTGCGACATCTAACATACTCGATGCCTTTTTCATTCGTCTTGAGGTTCAGTTCATTTGGTATGAGTCTAACAAAACAATAACCAAAATGGTTTAGTCGATCCATGAGAGATGTTGAGTTCCTCTGCTGTCTCTCTGACGATTTTTTAGCGCTGTTTCTGTAAACTTTTCGATGCTGTCGTTATTAACAGAGCTGGATAGACGATTCGCGTAAGCAAAGTTTTGTTTTTGGCGTTTTACTTTTTTGTTTGCGACTTGTTTTTTCCCTCCATTCCGATCTTTGTTGACTTGTTTGCATGTCAAACTCATAAACGCATGTCTCATCGACAGTTATAATGCTCTCCATGTATGTGGAATCGTATTTCGGACTATCAAGCATGTCCAAAGAGATCTATTTGCGGTACTCCTTAAAAAAACTTTTGACTTTTATCGGGATCAGTCAAGCAAGAACGCCTTTCATACCTAAAATATCTACCAAAACCATTCGAACGGACTCGCGAGAGTTGTCGAACTCTCTTACCATTTCTCTAACACTTGCCAGACGATTTTCAAGCATCATGTCCTTCACTTATTTAATATTTTCATCAGTTGAGGAGGTCGTCCGGAACGAGGCATGTCTTAGCGATCTCTCGATCGTCTTTGAAGGCTTTATACCACTCGTACGCTTGTGATTTTGATAAAAATTATTCACAATATGCCTTTTCCAACGATTCCTCACATGAAATTTGGACAACCGCAATGCACTACTGATGTGTACCGTGTACAAACTGGTTGACAGATCGCGCTCATATTTGGCATAGTAATTAAGGACAGTATATCTTGGAAGATCGTCGTGACATCCAAAATGAAGATTACTAATTGATTAAGGAAATTTTAATATTTTAGCTCTCTATAATTCCTTTATTGAAAAGTAAACCAATCTGCTGTTTAGGGGGCTAAAATATCCAAAATGAATATATACTGGAAAATATTCTTGGAACGCAGACAAAATAGCTTTTGCTAAATATAAATAGGAATTTCGGTTTCCCATGTGACCCTGAAATTTCTACAGATTGTAGTTGAAGCACCGTTGATGCCTAAATTACTTATTCAAACCTAAGCACAATAAACAAGAAAACTTTGGGTTAAAAAAAAAATATATATACAATTTTACAAAGTCATAAATATTCTAGTTTGTACATATAGTATGTACATTAGTTCCGACGAGTATATATTCACATATCTTATTTATGTAGAATGTAATTACCCATCATTACTTTGAACTATACACAATGATTAATTTTTTCCAATTCCTCTATCTTTTTTTTGCAAAGTGTACACAGTCTATTATGTTTTATATATATGTATATGTATGTATATATTCGGGTATTGTGCTATTCATGTTCCATGTGTTTGTTTACTTTTTCAATTCATTGCCAATATTCTATTATAATAGAATTGTGGCCAGCGCTTACCTAATCGTTTACCTTTTTTGTTAGTCGGCACTTCTAGAGATGTTCGTGTTGATCTCTGATTTCACAGCTCTACCCTGTTGTTGTTTTATTTGTCGCGCTAACATAAGATATTCATTTCGATGTCATATTTAGTTACTGAGCAACCGCAAAAACCATATTCGGCATTAGATACACTACTACTTAGTTATTTAAGGTGCGAATCATTGGCAAACGGCATTCGGTTAATTATGCCAAAAGAATATGGGGTAAATACTTTGAAAGTTGAAACTGGTATTTGGTACAAGGGTAGTTTTATAAGGCAGTGAGTTTTTGACCCTATTGTAACAACCTCTGGTTTTTCTTCGTAAATTTTTTTTAAATCAAAGAAGTAGTGATTTGTGTTTGTTTAAAAAATTATTTATAATTTTTTATAACTTTTCTATAATTTTTTTTTTTTAATTTTGTATTTTTCCATAATTTTGTTTTTTTAATTTGTCTAGTATTTTTTTTTTATTTTGTTTAAATTTTCTTTTCATTTGTCTATTCATTTTTTTTTTTAATTTTTCTATATTTTGTTTAATTTTTCTGTAACCTTGTTTTTATTTTTCTAGTTTTTTTCTGTTTTTTAATTTTTTTATTAATTTTTTCTTAATTTTCTTTTATTTTTTAGAATTTTTTTTATTATTTTTTTTTAATTTTTTAATTTTTTATTATTTTATTGTTAGATTTGTTATTTTTTTTTAATTTTATTATTTTTTTAAGTTTAATTTATTTTATTATTCTTTTTATAATTTTTCATTAATTTTGTAATTTTTTTTTAATTTTTTTAATTTTATTAATTTTTTTTTAATTTTAATAATTGTTTTTTCTGCAATTTGGCTTTTATTTATCAAGTATTTTTGTTTTTAATTTACTAGTAATTTTTGTATAATTTTTTGATTTATTTTTTAATTTCTTTTTAAGTTTTTCTATTAATTATTTTTAACTTTTTGAAATTTTCCATTAATTTTTGTAATTTTTTTTTATTTTTCTATTATTCTTGTTTTTAATTTTCCATAATTTGTTTTTAATTTTTCTATTAAGGTTTATTTTAATTTTTTACATTTTTTTATTCTTTCTGCAATTTGCTTTTTATTTTTCAAGTAAGTATTGTGTTTTTTATTTTTATATTAATTCTATTTTTAATCTTTTGTATTAACTAGTTTTTAATTTTTTATGATTTTTTTTAACTTTTTAAATTTTTCCATTATTTAAAATTTTTTTTTTTAAATTTATTTTAATTCTTTTTCTAATTTTTCTATTAATTTATATTTTTTAATTTTTTATTATTATTATTTTTTAACTTTTCTTTAATTTGGTTTTAATTTTAATTTTGTTTTATAGTTTTTTGGCAATTTTTTTTAAGTTTTCTATTATTTTTTAATTTTTCTACTATTTTTTGTTAGTTTTTATATTCTTTTCATAGTTTTTCTGTTATTATTATTTTTCTATTATATTTTTTTTAATTTTTTCTACTACTTTTTATTTATTTTTCCAATAATTTTTTGTTTGAAATTTTTCATAATTTCCTTCGAAATTACTTACATTTTTTATTTTTTCCCAATTTGAGATCAGTAGTGTGGTTAACCATACAAAATGTGTTGTAAGTGTTTCAAACTCTTATAGCCCTTATCCCGCCAGTGTACTTGGCATTGAACAAATACAGTTTTCAAAATATTTTACTTTTGATTATTGCAACAATGTGTTTAATTCATTTATATTCTCCACATGCTGACGTTATTTTGGAATTCTTGCGGTTTTTATTTGTTTTTGTTTTTCGCCGTAATTCATGTGGTCATGGAGCTGTTTACAGGTGTTTTTCATGTATATTTATACAAAATATGCGCAGTCTATGTTGAGAAATGTTTATATTCAAGAAGTCTGTCTAATATATTGCTTTTTGATTGTTTTATGTTTATAAGGCAAACGCGCAGACGTCTGTGTTCCCAAAATATTGGGAAAGTTAAACAAAGTCTTGACTGATGTTTAGATACCCATATCATTGTAGTATTTGTACATGTGGTATATAGAAATATTTATAGATTTAAAGCACATACAAAGCGAAAACGAAAAATTTTGGCGAAAATGTCCATTTATCTCCACAAAGTCTCCTTTTAGCTTGATTAATTCATTGACCCTCTAACTTCTATAAGCTGCCTGAAAAATTCGTTTTCTGGACGTCTGTAAATTATATCCCTTCATTTGTAACAAATAAGATCTTAAAATGCTCGACCCATTTGATCGTGATGACGACGGAGGTTGTGACGTTAAAAATCACTTTTCTTTTCATAGCTTTTGATGCAATCCGGCCACATTTGTACCATTTGAAGTGGTGTGACCATTTTGCCTTTTGTATCTCATAAAATAGTGGCCATCACATCGGGCATTACAACAGTATTGCTTCCTTCAGAGCAGGCTCACCGGGTCCACCAGGTCGACTGTTTCGGTGTATGGTTTTTACCAGAAGATTCATGGTCCCTTAGTTACGCTTGTTGTCGGGAGTGTTCAAGCGCGGCATCCATCGCTCCAGACACTTTTTTCATGTCTTCATATTTCATGCAGCACAAACACCAGACTTTTTGATATCACTACTCTGTCACAGCTACTCCACATAAATTCAAGCTTCAGTCTGCTAATACTAGAACGTGGACGTTTGTCATATTACTTTACATGGTAGCCCTTTTTGGGGCATCTGGACTCCTCAAAATTGAAATTCGTTAAATCAAGTTCTGATGGTTGTCATCGAAGGAACACAGTCCCCTTATGCTGAATTCAAGCGCCCTTTGTTTTCACTGCGGAATTTTCCGTCCCAAAATAAGATCACCGACCGATATGATTTTTTTCTTTTACCTAATACTCATGGACGCGCTACAAAACAGAACTACGAGACCGAGTCATTCGAAGTTATGACTGTAATGAGCTTTGAAAATTTATTACGCGATGGCATTTCTCCTGCGATTGTAGCGTCTTCGGGCGGAAACGCCCAACTTTTTTAAATAAAAAACACAGAAACTTCAAATTCAGTTGGGAATGTTTTCGAAAGAACATTCTTTGGCATTTATTTTTTGAAGATTATAAGATTTTAGGCATCAAATAGTTGGTTATCATGGCTCGATAATGATCGCCATTGACGATTACGTTCTCACCGGTATCATTTTTGAAGAAATATGGACCGATGATTTCACCAACCCAGAAAACACACCAAGTCGTTTCTTTTCTGGACTAAATGGCCGCTGGTGAATCTCTTCATAGAGCCAGAAATGGGCCTCATCGCTGAAAAAAAATTTGGCTCAAAAACGTTTGATCTTCTTGGAACTTTTTAAGAGCCTATAAAGCGAAACGATGTCGCTTGGGAAGCTCAGGAGACATTAGTTCTTGCACAAGCTGTACGCTTTCAATTTAAGATCTCGATGTAAAATGCGTCAAGTCGTTCCACACCTCAGTCCAAGTTGTTGCGAACGGCGCCGAATCGACACTCCACGGTCTTCGTAAACACTCAGTTTCGGCTGCTATATTTTCTTCACTGCGTGTTGGACGTAGTCTATTCGGTCGAATATTATTTTTCCTTGCTAATCTACAAGCTAAAAAATAAGTTTTTCGTGAGACTTTCAGCAGAAATATCAAAGAATTTCTATTAATTAAATATCCAGATTATATGTACTGTATGTATGTTCCTCCATCACCATGAGAGTTGAAAATCATTTATGCAATTAATTAGCTATTTTTAGCAAAAAGAAGGAAAGTGATCACAGCAGCTTGTCAAATGGCTGACTGGAATCTGCTGCTGCCATAAACATACACACATACGTCTAAATAATAATAAAGAACAAGGGGGAATTATATGAAATTAAAGCATAACTTTTACTACTGCTCCATATGTACATTTTAATTTTACGACTATTCTGCTTTATATGCATGCAAATGTTCTTTTCCATTTGCGGCGCTGCGGTAAATCCAGACTGGTCCATTAGCCAGCCAGCCGGTCGGTCGGTCGTCCGGCCACATGTGGCGGCTGCGCGCTCTCGTGCCAAATTAAATAAAAGCGCACACCAACACACACACGCACATTTATACTTGGATCAATTGTGATGATACTGACTTTTGTTTACTTATATCCATATGTACATATGAATGTATGTTTGTATGTATATCTGTTGATAAAGTAAGTAATGTAAGACCCTGTTTGCAGCTGCTCTTTTTATGTAAGCGAAGAAAATGCATGAAAGCAGCTGAAGTCATGGTTAAAATAAAACAAATTTATTGGAAAATCATACAACAATGCATTTGTATACATACATATGTACATATTTGTGTATAGGCTTGGCCCGTCTGCGTTCAAATCACCCTTTTGTATTGATTAGGTTTTATTGACTTGGTCATTGCACCCAGTTTTTGGGTGGAGCTCGATTCGTTGGACATGTTAGTATTTGTACATACATAGATACATATGTATGTCAGCATATGGATACGTAATAAATATTTGTATGCGCTATTTATTTGTCCTGTGCATGTTTGAAGCATTGGAAAAATTATGTGAAATGTTCTTTGATTTTTTTTCAATATTTTTTAAATTTAATTTTATTTGTTCTTTTAATATTTTTTGTTTTATTTATTTTTTAATGTTCTATTTTTGTTTTTTTGTTTTTTTTTCTATTTTTTAAAATTATTTTTATTAATTTTTTTTTAATTTTTCTTTTAACATTTAATTTTTATATATTTATTTTTTTATATACGTTTTTAATTTATTTTGTTTTTTTTTAATTCGTTGCATTTTTTTTAAATTGTTTTAAATTTTTATATATATTGTTTTAAATATTGTTTTTTAATTTAAATTAATTTTTTTCTTTAATATTTTATTCTTTTTTATTTATTTTTTAATATTTTAGTTTTATTTTTCTTTTATATATTTTGTATTTATTCATTTTTTTATTTTATTTTTGTTTCTATTGTATGTTGTTAATATTTTATTTTAATCTTGTATTTTTAATCTAGTTTTTAAATTTTGGGTTTTTTACTTAATTTTTACATATATTTTTTAAAATTTATGTGAAATGTTCTCTGATTTTGTTGTTGTTGTTTTATATTTTTCTTTTATCATTTTACTCTCTTTTATTTATTTTTATTTTTTTGTATTTTTTTTATTTTTTAATTCATTTTTTTTATTTTTTTTTATTTCTGTTGTAGTTTTTTAATACATTGTTTAATATTCTTTCTTTCATTTATATATATATTTTATAAATATTACGTATAGCGTTCTTTGATTTTTTTTAAATATTATTTTATTAATTTAAATTAATTTTTTTACTTTAATATTTTATTTCTTTTTTATTTCTCTTGTATTTTGTTAGTATACTAATTTGGATTTTGTATTTTTAAATTTTGGTTTTTTACCTAATTTTTCTATATATTTTTTTTTTTTTGTAATTTTATGTGAAATGTTCTCTGATTTTTTTTATATATATTTTTTTTTAATTTAAAATTATTTTTAGTTTTTAATATTTTATTCTTTTTTATTTGTCTTTCAATATTTTATTTTTGGTTTTTTTTTATTTATTTAATATATTTTTATATTTTCTGTTATAATTTTTAATATTTTCTTTTTTTTAATTTTCTTTTTTTTTTTTAATTTTCTTTTTTTTTTAATTTTCTTTTTTTTTTTAATTTTCTTATTCAAAATTTCTCTCCACACCCAACTAATAGATTTCCTCTTCAATTTGCCACACATTTTCATGCATAAAGGCGTACTCGTGTATATAAATACATATATACATACATACATACGTCAATATTTACAATGTTAGCTGCCGTTATTTAATAACCGCATATCCACTTTCATTTCAGTTGCATTTGTCCCAAATTGGCTTGTCCACTTTTACGCTGAAAATTTTTGTGCGAACGTGCATGTACATACATGCATATGAATGTGTGTGTATGTAGTCTGTCATGTGGTGTGCACAAATGCCGGTGGACTTTCTCAATTTGGCATTGCTGACATTATTCCGATGGGTTGGCATTCCGGTCTGGTTACTTTTGGTTTTCGTATTATGCAATAAATGCTTGCTTTTCAGCACATAACTGTGGATTAGCGTAAAATGTTGCGCTCAATTGTAGTTTTAATAGTTTGCACTTAACTTGGAAATAAATACATTTTTTAACCTTTGTGAATTACTTTTTTATTTGGTTTGATTGAACATGCATTTTGTTTTTTTATGAAATGTGTCTCTTATGCTTTCTGGGTTTGCCAGAATGTCTGTAGATTTATAAGTCTCCAAAAATTTGAAATTTTGACTACTGAAATCAGCGTTAGTCGGGTCTACATAATTTTTATGAGTTTAGATTAATACTATTACTAGGATTGTCCACAATGACTCCGATATCTAGTTTAAAGTGCCAAAAAACCTTCGAAAAAAATTTATAATCAGCGATTTTCGTTTTTGATTGCATTAAGTAACCGATTTATATGCTATAGATCGAGAATTAAAAAGCAGATTTGGAAAGGTTTAAAGTTTTCGAACTTATTTTTCTGAAGGAAACTGCCAAGCAGCAATAAACTGGCTGAAAAATTTTGGATTGTTTTGAAGTCATTCAAATTATTAGCAGTTAAAATAGAAGCTATTTCTTAATAAGCTATAAGGCAAGGGAACAATCGGATGATATTGTTAGATCCCACTCAAAGCGCCTGCTGTACACAAGGTCATTGCTAAGTAAACACTGCTATTATTAAGAACACCACTGTTTGTAAAATATTATCTCTATCTCCCTCGGCTATGTTTTAACTTCAGAACTACTTTAACAGTTCCATTCATCTTTTTTTTTTTTAGAAGAAGACAGCAGAAAATCTTTTTTTTTTGTAATATTCTAGTGTTTCATAGGCACCCCTTAATGAATTATATTTTGATTTAGAGAAATTTTAAATTAGAAATCATTGTAAAACAGGATTACTAGCATAAACTTGACCCTGAAATCGTTGAAACCGATTAAGACTTCACTGACCGATTTCCTCTCGATTCTTCGTTAAGCTTGCAAACTTATCAAATTCTACCAGGCGACCATGAACGTCACTAAGCCGGAATCTAAGTTCACCAAAATACTTCTGTTGCACTTTCAGCGATTCCGTAGCTGTGATTTCCTTGGAAACACATACATAATTTCGCATAGCTATACGAGGGTGGTCTTTTATATTTCGGAAATAACTAATATTAATAATCGAAAACCACTTTATTGTTTTTCAAAATAATCTCTATTAAGATATATACACTTTTGTATGCATTTAAACCAATGGATCCATCATACCATCGATAAATACTGGTCTTTGTTGGAGCTTTATCGCCAAAAATTGAGTTTAGCTAATCGATGTTCGTTTGCTGAGTTAATACGTATCAAAAGTTGTAAAAAATAATTCCGAAAAGATATTCGCAATTTAATTCCATTTTTTGGCCCAGATGAATATTTTTAGTTACTGTAAACAACACAAATTGCGTTCGTATGCCAAAACTGAGTACGTTCTGAGTATGTTGTCAGACCGTACAATAAAGCAGTGAGTTGCTAGATTGCAACGGCGTTAAAAACATACCGGAATTCTGATTATTTAAATTCAGTTATATATTCAGCTTAAAACCTTCAAAAAATAACATAAAATATTTTTTTTCGAAATAAATTCTATTCGATTTGGATAGTAATTAAATGTCGAATATTTTGGGGTCCTATTGGACTTTCTCTAGGCATCATATAAATTCGCTTTGCAGGGAGAGGAGCCCATTTTTTGAAGCATTTATGGATTGAAAACGTTTCAGCCTCCCCTTATTAGTATTATTGGTCTATGTTAGAGCTTATCTTTTCGAACTGAACCTTTTTTCAAAAATTAATATTGAGGCTCTTATTTATATTGAGACTGTGAGTTCACTTATATATGTATATGCAATAATCTTCAACAAGAATATACTCGTTTATTATATATTTCTTAAAAACGCTTGGCAATGAGGATATGCACGTCACAAGCTGACATGTGGTTTTTACAGCTTCCTGCCCAGCAGGTCAGCTCAGATAGCTCACTGACGTTCATTTTTATGTCCAACGATTGTGAGAAAGCCTTACATCTCGCATGCAAGACAACAGAGAAAGTGCATGTTTTTGTAATGACAATTATTGTTGTCATTAAATAGGATTTTCACGCAAAATGCGAGAGTAATAAATACCGCTGTCGCATACTTGCTGATATATGTATACAATAAGAAAAAAATTTGATGTCTTCCCGTCTAATAACATTATTATTTTTTGCTTACAGTCAAATCAGGATATAAATAAACAAAAACTACTGTTACCAGCCACACTCAGCTAAGAATACAGTTGCTGGCACATAAATAAAAACAGCGGAAACACCGACCGGAAGTACGGCGTAAAATCAAACACTTAACACAGTAGCAACAGCAACAGCAACAGCGACAACAACAACAGTCAGACAAAATGAGTAAAAAACCGACAGTCGGTCCCGCGCTCCACAAAGTGATAATGGTGGGCAGCGGCGGTGTCGGCAAATCGGCACTGACACTACAATTCATGTACGACGAATTCGTGGAGGACTACGAACCAACCAAAGCAGATAGTTATAGGAAAAAGGTGGGTGCAGTCGAAATATTTCCATTTCTGCAAAACAAGCAAAACAATTGAACATTGTGTGTGTGTGTTTGTTTGCAGGTCGTTTTAGATGGCGAAGAAGTACAAATAGATATATTGGATACTGCCGGGCAGGAGGACTACGCCGCCATTCGCGATAATTATTTTCGCAGCGGTGAGGGTTTCCTCTGTGTCTTCTCAATCACAGACGATGAAAGCTTCCAGGCAACACAAGAATTCAGGTGAGCAAAATTTATTTAAAATCATATAAACATGCATACATACATAAATACATACATAAACACATAAACATACATACATACATACATACATATATTTAGATCTGTACATATGTATATGCATGTGTGCCATGCATCATTTGACTATCAAAATTTGGCCAACAGCATTTGCGACTGCTTACAAACGGTTTTTTGCTGGTGGCGTTTGGCTTTTGTTAAGCTGCTGATTTGTTAGCCAAGCTGTAGCCGGCGTATTAGTGAAATGCGTTGACTGCTTTGGAGAGTGTCGACTTATGCCTGTCATTATAGCATAAGCCGGTTATTATGATTGCCATTTTTCATGCATTCTTCTTCGTTATTGAGTAAATAACCGTCAATTTTCACCTTATAACTCGCGGTTGTCTTCGTGTCTCTTTCTACGGTGTATTATTTATTTATTTTTGATTGACTTGGCCTCCTTCGCTTTTGGTTGTGAGTGGTGTTTAGTTTAGATTTGGTCGGTTGTGTTAGAAAAATTGCAGATTTGTTTATTTTTCCATATCATAAGAGTGGAAGAGTGGAATCGCGTATTAAAAAACAAATCAGCAATAGCATTTATCGGAGTTTAACCTACAAAAAATTCGGGAATTTTTCAGAAAGGTTGAATAATTCATCAAAAAATTTTCTTTTATCTCGATATTTTTGTTCAAAAAATGTTCCAATTTCTTTAACCTGCCTGAAACATACGTTTTCTGGAGATTTGTATTAGGTTCCGCGGTGACTCAAATATCCAGGGAAGCAGCTCAAGTTTGGAACTAAAAAGTAGTCGTATGGAGACAAACCTGGAGGATATGTTGGTGAAAGTAGCAGTTAGTAGCTTATTTTGAACAATTTGAATGCGGTGACGGCGATTTGGCATGGTGCTCGAGCACTTTTCTTTGCCAAATGGGCTGTATATTTTGCAATTCGTCGTCAAATCTTCTTTTCTTTACTGGCGTAGACATCTTCCAAATATTTCTAACGCCTACTTATAAGATAGCGTTATTTTCGATGCTTCTGCATCATATACATAGTAGGACGGGAATGATAAGACTTACCGATTTAAACGGAATTAGATCTCCGAAACAACAGGCCAGTTCCGGTGCGTAGAACCGGCGGTTAGATCCTTCACTACGCCGCACCAATCTAGTCGCCTGAAAGCAGTGGAACGCAGACGAGGAAGCTCCAGACTTGTCAGAACAATGCACTCCGAACTACGACAGGCTGCCTCTTGATGTCTCCTATCGAACACCTGCATAGTGTGGCACGTATGCTCCCAGTTAAGGAGCATAATGAACTTCACTCTTAACAGTTCCTGCTGGGCTGCTTTCTAGAAACGAGAGGGATACTTGCGCAGATTCATTCTGGAGCAGGTGGAACTCCTACTTATCCGGAATAGACCCCGACATATCTAATATATGTCCTTCGTGCAACGAGTCTCCGCATGGCACTGGCTACCTCTTTGGATGCCCCACTAATCCTATTCATCTGACCCTCTCCTTGTGGTCCGACCTCTTCGAAACAATACATTTCCTGGGGCTTCCGTTGGATGACGTCGATGACAATTTATCTAATCCTTACCATCCTAAAGTGGATTAGGTACCCGTTACAACAACAACAACTGGAATAATGATCGTTTCCACTACGGTCCGGTCTATGTAACCCGAACGGACGCGGATTTCTTACTTTGCCGCTACAACAACAACAAAGTTAATGGTGAGGAACTTTAGATGTTCCCTTCTTAACGACGTCTTGTGAATCCAAGAAATCCGTTGTCACTTTCCGAGAAATTGGACAGTCAGTATCCGCCTTTTTCGAGGTAGATTCGCCGAGTAAAGTTCGCTGTTTCGACTATTCCTTAGTCTATGCTGTTTACTAGTGGACCTCTGATCCGTCGACGGTCCCGACCCTACGCCGAAACTGCTTCGGAATTCTCTGCATTCAGCTGTAAAGTGGTTTCACAGTTGCGCGGAGTGGGAAAACGCGGCACCCAGCTTTTTCATATCCAATATTTCTTTCAAAATTTGACCTAGACAGTCTCAGTTATCTCGCGCATCTTCAATCGGCGGTCATCCAATTGAAAATGGTGAAGTTTTGGCACGTCATCCACTGTGGTAACCGTACTCATGACCGTGGCTCTGACCGCGTTGGAACTCGTGAAATCTATTTTTGACAGTCCCGAACAAAGGAAAAGAGTCTATGCGCTCTGTATTTTATTGCGAACGGTGATACTTAGTACTTATCGAAGCGTCCTCGTATATGCTATTTATCTTCGCTATTGAGGAAAATTGTTCTTTTGTAACTAATTGGACGGAAAGTTACATTTGATATGATTTAGCTACCTATATATGTATGTACATATATACTCAAAAGTTCAAGTACGTCTAACATCTGACCTCATTAAGCTCCCTAATGTGCTCAATTAGCGCACTAATACCGTTACCTAAAAACGCCACACCTTAAAAGCCATAAAACCGTTAGTTGTATTACATATATAGTATGTGTATAGAAATATGTACCCAAACCATTAGGCCGTAAAATGCAAAGTTAGCGCCAGGACACCAATCCTTGTACGTCGGCTAATAGTCTGCGTGATGGCGTCGACCTTAATGTGGGCATGTCACGTAAACACGTCGAATATTTTGCTCGACTTCCGCATAACACGCGGCACACATGTAAGCTCAAGTGCATACCGTATTGATCCACTACACAGTGCGGCGTCAACTTGACGCGTCCTGCAGACGGAACTACAAAACTTCGCATATAAACAGTTTTTAAAGTGCCTGGGCCGTGGTAGTGGGCGGCAGGTGCGTTGCTCTCCAACGCAAGAAAGCACATGTGTAAGCATGCAAATGTATTTGCGCTTATGAGTGTGTAACCCAGTCTACGGCTAGGCGTGTTTCACCTGCCACAAAGCGAGGGTGCATAACAAATCACGTGACGTATGTCCACCCCCCGCCGCTGCTGACAAGCGTTGCCTCAGCAACACAAACAGCAAAGTTCTGGGCTGTGCCAACAGGTAATATTTCGTCGACCCGTCGACCCTTTGGGATTTTGAAATATTTTCGCTAAGAAAAAGCATAAAGCGGCTAATAGGTTGGAAAGTTAGCTGTTGTTTATTTTTTAAGGTTCTATGGGGACCTTTAAATGGTTGTTATACATATAAAATACATTTTCGTTTATGTTTTATATGCTCAATTTAAATTTCTTACTGGATCCACGTGTCATGAAGCTATTTCTTTTTTGGTGGTTGGTTTTTTATGTTTTCAGTTCATTAGTTTTATGAATTTAGCTCTTTGTCTTCTTTATTCATATTCGTGAGAATAAGCCTGACCTCAGTTGAAAGTAAAGAATATACGATTTATTTATAATGTCTTATATAACATCAACGTTAAAAATGATGTGAACTAATTGTTGTTGTAAGAAATTATAACAATCGGTTATAAAACCGGGTATTTTTGGGGACTAGAGAACGAGTTGGAGTTTTTTTTTTTTTTGAAGGCAAACTGATTTGTAGACATTAATTACTTTTTTAAGGGGTTATGTGGGTTTTCGCGACAGAAAAAAAATTAATAATATAGCACGAACATTTTTCTTTGATTTATCTGCAGGACTTTATAAGAAAATAATTTTTAAAATTTGATCATGCTCTAAAATTCAACCTTCAATAACATTAATAAAACACTGAATTTTGACGAAATATTTAGATCACGTGGTATGCGTCTAATCGCTCACGTAATAATGTGCTAATTTTCCAAATCGGTGATTTAAGGGGCTATACCAGTGTGACGCATGAAAAGTTAGGCGATTTTCGTGAATTTTTTTAAAAGAAAATACTAGATTGAATGTTTCGACGTTCTATGGACGTAATAAAGTATATTTTTAGCTATTAAAAAATTTTTTTTTTTACAAAAATATTGAAAAATAACGGAGTTATGTGCTGTCCACGGAAGTGCCGAAAAGAAAGTGCCTCAACTGCTGGCATGATTCCCGTCGAATAAGTAGCTGAAACAAAAAAATTCAAAATGTTTATTAAACTTAAATATATTTCCTGTACAATGAACTACGATCTCTGAAAAATATCAAACATGAAGAAAATGGCGTAATTTTGAAAAAAAAAATCGTTTTTTTTACGAAAAAAATGGTCGTTTTTTTAATGCCAAATTGACAATTTTCAACCAATCAAAAATATCGTAGTCCATTGTATAGCAAATGTATTCAACTATACCCAGTTTTAATTTGAAGTCGATCGGTAGATTTCTCGTTGAGTTACGATGTCAGAAATTTTGAAAATGTCGTTTCGAGAAAAACGCGTTTAAAGTTTCACTTATATATGTATGTATGTATGTTTGTACCTCTGAGCGGTCGCTGTTTAGAACGCTGCCATTCAAAAACTATTCAAGATACGACCTTGCCGTTTTCACACGATATTTTCGAATATATAAACTATCGAAAAAGCAAACAAAAATTTTTTTTGAAAGTGTCACATCACACTGTATAGCCCCTTAAAGAAATGTTCATGGTCCACTTTGAATGGTTTGAGCCAGATTAGCACAGGCTTGGATTAATCGAGGGATTTGGAAACAATGAATTTTTGGCAAAGTTGTACACAAAACAATGATTTTGCGTCTAATTTTTTATTACAAATTGCCTTGAGAAAACAAAAATCCTTCGATCAATCACGAGGTCATCCTATTGGGAAGAACTGTGAACAATTTCAATAAAATCGCTTCACTAATTTGTGAGAAATCGTGACCACCGTGACTTTGAAAACTGTTTCGAGAAAAACACGATCAAAAATTGAAGTAGCCAACCTAGACTAACGGGCTGCTCTCACAAAGGTTCTATTTCTTACATTTTGGATTTATTACATTTTGGATTGATTTGAAACTTTGCGAGGAAATCTAGACATATCATAATGTTAAAAAAATAAAAAAAAATGATTTTGTGAAAAATCCAAACCAATAAAATAAGTTTTTATATGTTTTTTTAATGAAAAAATCCAGATGAACTAATTTCTTGGTATATAGACTAGTTTTATAATAAGACTTTCGGTAGGAACGCGTTTGAAATTGAAAAAAAATTAAATAAATGTTTCGTGTGTTGCTAAATTAATATTATCTGTGGTAAATGTTGTGTCAGTAGAATAACAAAAAATTGCATTAGGAAGTGTAATCTGTCAGACAAGTTAAATAATCGAAAGTAGTTTGTAGAATTTCACATAGTTCATATGACCACCGAAGACGATGATTGAAATGTATGCCGTTCCCACGACAGTTCGGTCCACGTAACCGGAACGGATTCAGACCGGCTAAGAACTGTCAACTCGGCAGAATTCTGCCGTTACAACAACAATGGACGATAACATAAAAACACCCAGTAAATAATGTTATATGACCCAAAACACTTTGAAAAATATTACAAATTAAATATATATTAATAGCTGCTCTAAGTCAAAGTCTATGTCCAAGTCAGCCAGAAAATTTACTTTATGATTTTGAAAATCTCTAAAGTTGTAAGAAAATCATCACCCACTATTTTCAGCACTTTCATAACGTCGACGCCTTGCACTAACCATTTAGGCTAATGCAATATTAATTCCAATTTATTAATTCCATATTGTATTCAAGCGGAGAATGCTGTTAAAAGGCGCATGAAAAACACACGCTTCGATCCGGTCCATTTAAATATTTGTGCAAACATTGTTGTTCAAATAGCCGAGTGCGAATTCATGTGTTTGTGTGAGTGTGTGAGCAAATGCAACAAAAAGTATTTGTGGATTTATGGGCAACCACCGGCAACTGACTCGAATGCGAATGCCAACACCAAACAAATTTAACGCATGAAATTCACATTGAAATTTCCATTTGCCGTGTGATTTGACACGCACACATCACACCATAACTGCACACGCTTTTCCAGCGCTCTGTAGACGCAACGAAATGTGCAAAATTAAATGGAAAACTGAAAAACGAAAGCGAAAAGCCTCACATGCAAAATCAAACAATAAATTAAACACACATCCGACGCGCACGCGAACTACCTGAGAAACTTGTTCAGATCTACTACATATATAAATCTACATATGTCTATACATAAACATATACTTATATATGTATTTTATATGTACTTTTATGCAATATATATTGACTTTCGCACTGCGATATTCACATCTGATTGCAGTCGAACACTGATATACAATGGTCGGTACTTTTGGGTGGTAACCCCCTGCTGTTGCCTGTCGTGGAGACTTTTTTCTAGGCTTTTATTATTTTTATTTTGCTTCTATTTTTGCGCCTGACGTACTAACATTCGCACAGTCGATCGGTTTTTGTCTAGTATCGCCTTTTCCATTTGCCATCTGACAGATAGCGGTCTTGACTGCTGGTACGTCAGTCGGCCGCGTTCACATGGCAGCTTTAATTGGCTGTGAAAAAAAATTTGAAAATTTTAGTCTAAGAAAAATACAGCAATTACCTGTCAATGCATGCTAGTATGTGCCTACATATGTATGTACATACTTACATATGTATCTTTGTACATTTGTAGCGCCTTTATCGTTAATTCATTAGAATTTTCATCGCGTGTTGTTCGCATGAGTCAGTATTCAATAAATTGCGGTTGATTACAAAAAGGCGTTCAATATAACTACATACATACATACATATCTATATACATATGGGGTATATTTACATAAATACATATGTGTTTGCTCGTTTATATAAGCTTTAGCGTTTTATGTTGATTTAGGCAATTTGCTTCAGTTTTTAATTTTTGATGGATTTTACGTGTTTGTGTTCATTTTCATTTAAAGGCGTCAGTTTTACCGCTAAGCGATTACAATTGCGAACACGTTGTGTTGATTCGAAAGGAAATTCAAATTTTGTACAAAAACAAAAATAATAAAAAATGCAATTATAATAAAAAATAAAATTATAAAAAAACAATAAAATTATAATAAAAAATGAAGTTGAAAAAAGAAAATAAAAAAAAAATAAGAAAAGGATTAAAAAAATTTAAAAAATAAAATTAAGAACAAAAATTAAAATGAAGAAAAAAAAATTGAAACAAGAAAAAAAAAATAAAAAACATTAAAAATAAAATTAAGAAAAAATTAAATAAAATTTAAAAAAATTTAAATAAACATAAAAAAATATGAATAAATGTCCAGCATGTAATGCTTATTAGCTGAATTTGGTAGATTTTGATTGAAAGGTATAATAAGCATCGTAGAAAATTAAACTTTGGTACAAAAAAATATAATTAAATAAATTGAGGAAAAAAATAAAACAAAAACAAAAAAATTAATGAAATAAAACTCTATTAAAATTAGGAAAAAAGTGTAAAAATCAAACTAAAAAATAGATAAATAGATAATTAAAAAAAAAATAATAACAAAATATTTAAAAAAATATATATTATAATAAAAAAAAAAATAAAAAAACATAAACACAAAATTAAACATACAAAAAAGATTAAGCATACATAAAAAAAATTAACAATATTAAAAATAAAAAATAAAAACAGTTTAAAAAACAAACACAATTTTTTTATATGAATAAAATATCCAGATATACTGTGTCCAAAAAATAAGGTTACATTTGAATTTAAACTGCGCGCGTCGAAGGATTTGGAGAATTATTTTTTTTTTAGGTTGGTAATACTGTCAGTCACATTTATGTAAAATTTCATGTCAAAATATTCATTAGTGTTTGAGATACGTGTCGTTTTGTGAGCTGCTAAAAGTGAGTTTTTCGTTTTTTGCGATGTCGAAATTTGTTGAGCAAAGAATTTGCATTAAATTTTCTTTACGGAATCAATTTTCTGCTGCGGATACGTTGAGGATGGTGCAGAAAGCCTGGATGAGGTGATGAGACTATGTCTAAAAAAAATGTTTACAAGTGGTATAATGAGTTCCAAGCCGGCCGTGAACGTGTCGAAGGCGTGGAGCGTCCAGGGCGGCCATCAACCTCAACCGACGAAGCTCACGTTCAAAAAATCAAAGATTTGGTGTTGAAAAACCGTCGATTAAGAATTAGAGACCTTGCTGATGAAGTTGGCATATCGAAAGACTCAGCCAATACCATTTTGAAGGATGTTTTGGGCCTCAAGCGCGTCAAATCTCGACTGGTACCGAAAACATTGAATTTTTTGGAAAAAAGGCGTCGCGTTGAAGTGTATGAAACGATGCTTTCCGACTACCAAAGTGTCATGACATGCATTATAACTGACGATGAGACTTGGATCTATGCTTACGACCCCGAAACAACCGATCAATCGAGCGAATATCGTGCCAAAAGAGAGCCGAGACCAAAAAAATCGCGCCAAAGTCGCTTAAAAATCAAGGTCATGTTGACTGTTTTCTTCGATTATCGTGGTGTTGTGCATTATGAATTCCTTCCAACCGGTCAAACAGTCAACAAGGAATATTATTTGAAGGTTATGCGTCGTTTGCGTAACGCCATCCGCCTAAAAAGGCCGGAATTGTGAAAAGACAATTTTTGGTTTTTACACCACCACAACAACCGGAAGCCAGCGTATTGGTGGATTGAAGAAATAGCTGGACTTAGGAAGCTCTGTCTTTCAGCTGGACGCCGCCTACAACGTAATCAACGGGAAGAAAATGAAAGCAGTCTCAGACAAATATTAAAAAGTCAGAAGAATCTGCGGCCATTGGCCGCAGTAAAAAGAAGTGTTTTGAACAACTCTGTGAGGAAGCAAACGAAGACCCCTGGGGAACAGCATACAAAATTTGTATGTCTAAATTCAAAAATAAGGCACAACAACCCAAAAGCGCATCCTTTATGAAAAATATCGTAGAAACTTTGTTCCCAAAACACCACACTACTTATTATGCTAAGCCCCGAACCGAAGTCGTAGAGGCACCACTGCTAGTTAGTGAAGAAGAAATATTGGCCATAACCAGAAAAATTAAAAGCAGCAAAGCGCCTGGATTAGATGGCATACCAAATAGAGCATTAAAGGAAGCTTTGACTTTGAAACCAAAATTGTTCGCGGACATGTATAATGCGTGCTTAAAAGAAAGAATATTTCCCGACCCATGGAAAGTCCAGCGTTTGGTTCTACTCCCTAAATCAAAAAAGCCCCCGGAGGAACCTTCATCATATCGACCTCTGTGCATGCTTGACACTATTGGCAAAGTATATGAAAGCATAGTAAGAAACCGCTTGAAGTTAATAATCCAGAAAGCCGGCGGATTATCAGAAAGACAATACGGCTCTATGAAAAAGAGGTCCACCATTGACGCACTAAAGGATGTCGTTGACACCGCGAAATGCGCAGTAAGTGGCAAGCCATGGAAAGGGGAACAAAAAAATATTGTGCGCTGGTCACCCTGGATGTGAAGAATGTCTTTAACTCAGCAAAGTGGGCAAGCATAATCAAAGCTCTGTATGACATAAGCACTCCTCAATATCTGATGGAAATTGACAGAAGTTATTTTGAAAACAGGCGACTTTTATTTGATACTGATGAAGGCACCAAGAGCTACTGTATCTCGAGTGAAGTACCGCAAGGCTCGGTACTAGGCCCCCTTTTATGGAACATAATGTATGATGGGGTGCTAAGGAGACACCAACCGAATGGTATTAAATTAGTTGCATACGCAGACGACCTTATTGTGGTAGCAGTTGCTAAACACCTCGATGACCTCCGGAGCAAATGCAACGAGTGCATAAACGGTCTGCGCCAATGGTTCTCCTCAATGAGTTTAGAACTGGCGAAGCAAAAGACCGAAGTCTTGCTCATAAGCACAAGAAAAGTGGAGGAAAGTATATCCCTCACCTGGGGGAGTGCCAGATTCATTCACAGCCACACCTAAAATATTTGGGAGTTATAGTAGAATCAAGGCTAAAATTTAAGGACCACCTAGAATACACTGCAGGTAAAGCGAACAAAATCCTGAATGCCTTATCAAGAATGATGGCAAATAAAGGCTGCGTGCGTTCCAGCCGGCGTTTTTTACTCGCAAAGGTAGTGAGATCGGTTGTATTATATGCGGCTCCAATATGGATCCAGGCGCTAGGCATCAAAGCATAGGCTGTCGGCACTAAGAGTTATCAGTGCTTTCCGAACAATTTCAAGCGATGCTGCTGAAGTAATAGCCAGTATGATGCCCATTGACATCCAGGGTGACGAATACGAGCGGGTGTACAAATAATCAGAGCCAACTACAGGAGCCAAAAGAAGAGAGAGAGTGAAAAGCTTAACTATATGGCAGCAGCGGTGGCAAACCTCACTCAAAGGACGGTGGACCTACTGACTCATACCGGATATCCATTCCTGGATCGACAGACGACATGGGGACCTGGATTTCCACCTATAAACTCAACCCATATCGTTCCGCAAACACCGTATTCACCTGATCTGGCGCCGTGCGACTTCTGGCTGTTCACCAAGCTCAAAAGACCGCTCCGGGGACACCGTTTTTATACGATTCAAGCCGCAGCGAAGCCGGAACTGAAGGCCATCCCGGAAAGTGACTACAACCAGTGTTTCGAAGATTGGAAAATCCGTTGGCATAAGTGCATTGCATCGGGAGGGGATTACTATGAAGGGGATGAAATTGATTTGGAAGAATAAATAAAGAATTTTCAAAATAAATACAATGTCACCTTATTTTTTGGGCACATTATAATACTGAAAAGCTGAATTTGGTAGGTTTTGATTGAAAAGTATAATAAGCATCTATTTGATTGAACACCTTGGAAATTCCTCTAGAGATTGACTGACCTGAATGTAGAGATGACACGGCTTTTTTTGATTGTGGATTAGGCGAATTTAAACTTTAAGAGCATTATCGATATTTTGTCATTTTGTACTTTTAAAATTTTCTAAATTTTGACGTAATTTTGTAATTTTTCTAATTAATTAAAAAGAAAACTATTAATTTCGTTTAAGATTAAGATCGATTTTTTTTTCGTTTTGGAGGTGATCATGTAAGCTCAAATCTCAAATCCGATGGGGGAGATGACTCGACTATTACAAAATATAGTGAAGGGTATAATCAACATTTTTTGCGTTTTTAAGTCAAATTTATATTTTGTTTTATCACTTTAATACCTTTCTTCTTCAATTAGTACCTAGCACAATTTAAAAAGTAATAAAATATTACTCATACGCCATGTGGCACGAATATGCTTTTCTGATGCAATATATAAAATATAATAAATAATTGGTGTCTCCCTGAGTGTGAAATATATATAGTTAATAAATAAAATAAAAAAATATTAAATATTTACATATATATTTAGTTACTAAACATTTAAATATCATTACTAAATCTTCAATATCCACCATTTTCAGGGAACAAATTTTGCGTGTGAAAAATGACGAAAGCATACCGTTCCTGTTGGTGGGCAACAAATGCGACTTGAGCGACAAACGCAAGGTGCCGCTGAACGAATGCCAGACACGCGCCCAACAGTGGCAGGTGCCCTACGTGGAGACCTCCGCCAAGACGCGTGAAAACGTCGACAAGGTAAGTGCGTCGTGGTGTGTGTGTGTGTGCGCGCGTGTATGTTAGAGTGTGTTTGGGTTATTTTATGTGCGTATATGCAGTTGTATTGTTGTATTGTTTCTCACGAAACTATTGGCATTATCTATATATATTTTGCAATTATTTCGCGTAAATTCGTGCGCTGAACTCCGTCATATTGCTGTGCTGTGCGTCTCTTATGTTTCAATTCTTATTTCATTTGATCTTCATTTGACATGATTTCCTCAGTTTTTACATGACTGCAGTGCACAGTTGACTGCCCTTTCTTTCTTTAATTTTATTTTGTTATTGCTCAACACTTTGCTTTGAACCACAGACACACACTTTTTTGTGTGGCAAAAGCAATATTATACCGTTACATTCATATTAATAGTATTTTTTTTTGTGAATTTTTGTTGTTATTGTCTTTGATGTCGTACTATTTTATTTTGTTTACACATTTGCATATTCTTTCATTAACTTTTCATTTGCAATTGTTGTAGTGCAACAAAAAAGTTAACAAAATTAATAATTTAATATAAATTAATAATCAGGCTAATATACTGTTATTTGTAGTCAACGGCATTGCCAGCATAATGTGCAAACTCTAGCAGCAATTTATTTGTCTCATACACTTTGTCATTGGTCCTTCAGTTTATACACACATAGTGAGACTCACATGCCCCACATATTGTTTATACACTCAATAATATTTTTAATATATAGCAAACATATTTAATATACTACAATTAGGTGTTTGTGTAATTTGTTTAGAATATATTATATTAATAAATATTTTAATTAAAAAATAATAATTTAAATAAAAATTTACAGCGAAAATTAGTCTGAAAGCATAATTCGTATTCGAAAATTTCTAAAAGTATAAAAAATATGTCGTTTGTTATTTATTTAGCCAATTTTATTTATATAAATTTCGCTCAAATCAATAATTTTTAATTCATAACCCTTAAATTTCTCCAAAGTGAGGTTAAATAAGCAATTCAAACTCCTAATCCTCCTTATGCAGACTTTTAAAAATGAATAAAGCGCCAAGACGTGATTTTGTTTTAAGTTTTGAGAACGCCTAAAAGCATGCTATATTCTATTGACTGTTTCAATTTTCCAAATATTCTAAATATTTTTCATATTGTAAGTCGCGCTCTTAAAACGTTTTAGCAAATTTTAAATTTATTATATCCAAATTCAACTAAAAAAATCATTAAACAGCATTAAAGTGCGCCTAAAAACTCACAATAAATCCCAAAATTAATTTTTTTTTATAAAATTCCGTTATAACATGAAGTGTAGGCGTATAATTTAGTATTTCCAATTAAAATTTAACTTTTCTTGTTAGTTTGATTCTAACGTTGCATAGTCTAAGGCGTTGTAGCAAAGTTTTGGCTAACATTTTCGAACCGAGATATTATTTTAATAAATTTCAACATTTCTAATTGAAAATGTAATTATAACCCTATCTTAACTTTAAGTTATGGTAATTTTAACTCGCGTTTAAACTTACTTTTTACTCCCTTTGCATACTTTATGGCGCTGTAGCTAAATTTTTTAGACATTTTCAATACGTAGCTCTTATTAAGTCAGCTTTAAAGTTTGTAATACTTCTAAAGTGCAATTTTAAATAACTTTATAATACAAAAGAGGAAAAAAATAATGTGTTACGCCTAAAACTAGGCATCATATACAATTTATTGCAGTTGTAATTCAAGCATTTTTTTTAGAAAAATTTTACAACTACTCGTACTATCTAATTGGTGATAAATAGAAAATTAAAAAAAAAATTTAAAAAATAAATTGAAAAAAAAATAAAAAATTAAAAAAATAAAAATTAAAAAAATTTAAAAAAGAAATTGAAAAAAAAATTAAAAAATAAAAAAAAATTAAAAAATTTAAAAGAAAAATTAAAAAAAAAATTAAAAAATTTAAAAGAAAAATTAAAAAAAAAATAAAAAAAAATAAAAAAAATATTAAAAAAGTTAAAAAAAGAATTAAAAACAAAATTAAAATAAGAATTAAAAGAATTTTAAAAAATATTAAAAAAATTAAAAAAATTACAAAAAAAAATAAAAAAATATTAAAAAAACTAGAAAAAAATTTAAAGAAAATTCGAAAAAATTAAAAAAAACTTAAGAAAATTTAAAAAAATTTCAGACTTATGAATAGGATCATATTTTATAAAGCTTTGAACGTTTACTTGAATTTTAATAATTATCTTTTCGGTCTTCTTATTATGCGTAAATAAATGAATATTGTGGTACGGACCCAATAGAACTCTGAGGGCTTGTAATTATTCGAAATTTTTAAGATTTTCTGATAAATTAATTTATAGTGCCTCTAAGATAGCTTAAACAATTATATTTTACATTGCATAAACATACATGTATGTAAGTTGACAACAGATTTCCTGCAGGGCATGTAAGCAAAATCACTTATGTATATTATATGACAAACACAATTTTCAATTTTCCACCTCACTCCCGAAAATATGGTTTTTGGCAAGTTTGAATAAAATGTGTACAGACATATTCATAAAAAAAGCACACAAAAACTTTACATTTTATTCAGCAATTAAATTATATTTTTTCTCAACTTATTTTCAAAACAGCAGCACAACGAATTGGCGAAGTGTTTTATTTAAATATTTATGTTTATTTTGTATACTTAATTTTATTTTGCAGTAGCGTAGTAATAGTTTAGTATGTATATTTAGCAGTTTTTTATTGTTATTGCTATATTTGTTGCTTACTGTTAAACATTAAGCAAGTGAAAAGTAAAAAAAAAAAAAATATTTAAAAAGCGAAGAAATTGTGCCATACTCTCTTTTTCACTTTCTCACTCTCTCTCTCTCTCTATCTCTCTATAAAAAAAACGTTGTTTTCTTCTCATCCACTGTGCTCTCTTTTCGTCTCATGCAGGTATTTTTTGATTTGATGCGCGAAATAAGATCCCGCAAAACCGAAGATTCGAAAGCGACTAGCGGGCGTGCTAAAGACAGATGCAAGAAGCGGAGACTTAAGTGTACACTACTTTAGGCGTATTTGTAGGTGCATAAGCAGACTCTAAGCAAATATAAGAAAACAAAAAAAAAAAAAAAAAAAACAAATAAAAATATGAGAACAAAAAACACAAACAAAAACATATACAATTGTAAAAAAGCAAGCGAACAAAGAATGTCAAAGATACCCCTAACTCTACTCTACTCTACTCTCCCAACCACCAGACATCACATCGAATTAATAACCATAACCTACATAGATGATCTGTGTATATGCAATAACAACAAAATTCCTAACCGAATTACCGAGAACCGTTTGTAGTATGTACCTTTCCTTCCGTTTGTTACAAAAACAAAAAAAATTAAATTCGTTGAAAAGTTTTAGTACTTGCATTTAGTTCTATAAGCTCTCATACTAATTTGTTAACTCGTATTCTATAGAAATGCTACTTAATTGCTTACTAATTTATGTAGTTAGCGGTATTTAGTTGCCTTACAAATTGATTTGGCTTTTTTCTAACACTGAGTTGCTAAAATGCAAACAAATTTTTGCTTTGTTTTAGTTTTTTTTTTTAATTTTAGTTTAAGTTTCCCGCTCCTTGCTTACTCTGCATGCACCACTAACCTTACTAATTACAGACAATACAATACAAAGCTGTGTACAATGTTTTTTAAGAATAATGATAGTTTATAAATTTTTTATTGCTTCTAAAAAGCAAGCATTCAGTTTGTGGCATGTTTCAGCGGTTCCCAAACAATAGCTTGATGTTTGAAGCGTGTTTTTATACACTGAATAGGTGATCTGTTGCCATGAAGTTTGCAATAAGCAGCAGGAAACGATGAGGACTCTATAAAATGTATATATAAATGAGTCATGACTGCCTGTCTTTGTATACGTGGAGTAGTCGCTTAGTTTTTGAGATATCGAACTGAAGTTATGCACACGTCCATTTCTGGCCAAGCAGCTGCTTATTTATTGGATATTGGACCACTATAGCTTATAGCTGTCATACAAACTGGCCTATCGAAATCAAGTTCTGACAGGTTATCTTCACAAAATTTGACGCGGATTACTAGCCAAATCTACAATCTCTGCACAAATTGTTGAGATCGGTCCACTATAGCTGTGGCTGCCATACAAACTGACCAATCAAAATCCAGATCTTTGTATACCCCTTTATTATGGGGTAACATGGGTTTCCTCGGGTAAAAAATAGCGTTTTTTCAACAATTTTTTCTCATATAAAAAATGAAATATTTTATTAGAATTTTTTATTGTTAGGGTTTATATATAAAGGTTTTTTTCCCAAAAAAAAAAAACAATTAAAATTTCGCGAAATTTTTTTATATAGTTGTAATCGGAACAAAATCTTTCATCTTTGATTCTAACCAAGCAAATTAAGTCTAAATCTTAAGGGGGGTATTCTAGTCTAGAAATTTAAAAAAATCGAAATTTTTTTTTATATTTTCAAAGTTTAACTATTCAAGAATATGTGTACAAGAGGATTTTTCAAAATTCAAATTATTTTCGGAGATATAGGCAATTTTTCTGACCCGGCATTCAAACTGATTCGGCCGGAACTAATCGAACAAAAGACATTAGGGAAACTTTAAACGCGTTTTTCTCAAAACTGACTTTTTCGGAACGATACTCACGATTTCTCAGGTTCTACTGGACCGATTTACTTGAAATTTGTATAGAGTCTTCTTTATGGGCTTGTCTATGGTTGGAAGTAGCCCCATCCCCAAATTTTTATTTTTATAAATTTTAAAAAATTCGAAATAGTCAGAAAAAGTGATCCAAAAAACTTTTTTTTAGGCTGTCGCCATGTTGTGAAAATTTTTTTTCCCACTTTTCCGTAGTTGTTGAGATTTCTCTTATAACTAAGACAATGGACGTCTGCCAACCGAAATATCATGTATGTGGTCCTCTAATAATTATTCCTGGTCCTCAAAAATGTTTACATGATTTTGTTGCATGTCTCTCTCTCAGAGTTTTTGTAATAGTGAATTCCAGCGTAAACTATAACTAACTAAAATTATGAGATGAGTACATTGTGACAAAAAAGCACGCGGAAATTGTAATTAAATTCCCCGAGTAAATGATATTTCAAAGAAATTTATTTTGTTAAGTTGGTCCTTAATTACTATGCCAATATGAGCGCGAACGGTCAACGAGTTTGTTTACCGCCGTTACTTAAATCGGTACAGCTCAGTGATGCCTTGCGATTTTTACAATGGATAAAAATATCGAACAAAGAATTAGTCTCAAGTTTTGTATTTCTAAAAAAATTTTGTGTGCGGAAGCGAATGCGAATGTTGGAAAAGGCTTACCGCGATTCAGCTTTATCAAAATCATAAGCCTTCGAATGGTACAACGCCTTCAAAGACAAAGAATGGTACTTGAAAATCGTCAAGCAAGTTAAAAAAAAAAAAATGGCAAGAGAGCTCAACATCTCTCGCGAGTCTATCCGAATGATTTCGGTGAATATTCAAAGTATAAATCGCGTTCTTGCTCGACTCGTCCCGATAAAGCTGACTTGGAACGGGTTTTCAGTCCATCGATGAGATAAAACAAAATTCGCAGAAGGAGCTGAAGGCCATTCCAAAAAGTGTCGAGGACTAGAAAAATCGTTGGCATAAGTGTTTTACATCTGGTGGGGAGTACTTTGAAGCGACGAAATAAATATTGATGAAAAATTAGATATTTTGCGTTTTATTAACGATTTCCGAGTACTTTTTTGTCACAATGTATTACACTAATTTTTGTGTATACTCCATTTTCTTATCTCACATTAGTTCCTAACTCTTTAATATGCCACATCCAACATGGTTATCAAGTCACTAAGGACTGTCGGTGGAACGGGACCGAGATGCCTCACATATTCGTCGCGTTCCCTCATTGCGACAGATAAAATATTTTGAACATTTTGTATACTATTGCAATATTTTTGTTATTAAAACTATTCTTCAAATTGAGATTGGGATTCGAAATTGTGCCGATGCAATAAGAATTTTTTATTATTATTACATTTAAAATATTGGATAATTTTATTGTAAATATGTATGTATGTTAAGTTTATACTCTAACATCTAAATAGCATAATTAACAAGCTAATATACCTAGCGGCTTCAAAAACATACTAAAATACACCACACATATACATATACATATACACCACAATATATGAACATAGTTACCTACAAACACAAACCTAACCTATTTATACCCGGTCTTTTATCCTCCTACCATTTGCTTTTTGGTATTGGGGCTAAATTCCTTGCTTCAAACGGCTTTATTTCATTATTTAAATTTTGTGAGAATTTTCCAAATTTTTGTTTACTGTTTCTGAATGAGTTTGTTTGTATATATGAATTGTATATTATATTTATTACGTAATTTTTATTACATTTTTTATGTTTATACATTTATTTTATGTTTGTATTATTTGTAGTTTGAGTAGCATTTCACACCTTCGTCTCATGAAAACTAAACTCATTTTCTTTAACGCCATCGCTTCACAAAAAACAAATATTTTATGTAAAATTTTACTAAAATTCTCTATTCTCTTCCAATCGTGCGCAGGTATTTTATGATTTAATCAGGGATATTTCTTCACGAAAGAAACAACGTCAGTCCGATGTGCGACAGCCGCCAAAAACCAAATCTCATTGCTGCCAACTGCTGTAATATTCATGAAATTCGAAAAAAACGAACAACAACTTCATTACAAAAATAAAAAAGAGGAATACAAAAACGCTGCAAATCTGAAACGACGCTGAGGAACAACACAAGCTGAATGCCGCCAATCAACAATGACAATGACGACGAATGAATAAAAACAAAAATATTATCCATTTAGATAAGAAAGAATGAAAAACAAAAACAACAACATGCAAAACTGCTGTATTTTCAAGCGAAACTAAAGCAAAAATTAAAAACAGTTAAAGCAAGTTCTAAAACTGCAGCGCTAACTATGCCGCATGCAACGCTGTTATATTACAACAATGCAAGCGAAAATGAAAACAGCATATACAACTCAATTTATGCGTAAATTTGTAAAAAAAAAAAATGATATTCAAAACCTATCAGCCACTTATAATTGCATGCTTACATACATACATACATAAGTTTATATAAATATAAAGCAACACCAATTGTAAAATCAATCAACAACGTATTGTATTCAATAAATGAACAAAAAACAAAATATACAACAACAACAACATAAACCTTGCAGACTTTGTTAATTTTATGCGAAAATTAATATTATTTATGTCTATAAAAGTTTCAATTTGTATTTTAAATTCGGTTGAAGTCATGAGACTTGATTAATGAACGCTTATATATGAATGTGCAGAAATAAATGAAGGTATTAAACACGTATTAATTGGAGAAAATTAAATTTTTCATTTTTTTTGTGTACTAACTTTGCTTATTTCTAATTTGGCTTTTTTTTAAATTTCTATACAAAAATGCAAAAAATGAAATTACTTGCTTAAAGAACGGTTAACTGATTTCAGCTAGATAATTTTTCTGATCTAAAATCTAGCAAATAATTTCTAGTAACTCATTAGGTTTTTTTTTACCCTACCGTTTGTCTAATTTTTGACGGTTTTTATAAAGAATTCGATAAAATTTAATTTTCATAATATTTGAAAATTATTTTTTAAGGATGGTACAATATATATGATTAGAAGTAATTTTTCTTGATTTTTGAAAGAATTCATGATTTTTTAAGAATTCTTTAAAATTTTTTTTTACCAACATTATTTTTCGGCGTCCGACACAGATATGTACATGAATTTTTATAAAGAATTCGATAAAAATTAGTTTTCATGATTTTTTAAGAAATCACTAAAATTATTTTTTGAACTCCAACCCAAAATTCATTGCATAGCTTGCGGCGCCCAACCCACTTGAATTCGTATTTTTTTAATAAATTCAGCCGAAATGGTGAAATTGCATTATTCTGGCAGCATTATACGAATTTCTTATTTAAAAAAATTCATATTTACAATTTTACATTTTAAATAAATATTGATTTAAATTGAGAAAAATCGTGTGATTTAAAGCATAATTTTAGGTACAAAAACAGATATTGATACAAAATTTGCGAGAAATATTTCAATAATAGGCAAGAGGAGCACAATTTCGGTCTGGTAAAATTGATTGTCAATGCTGCTGAATAGCTAAAAACTAATTTGCAGAAATATAGTATAATTTTAGGCATACAGCTTATATGCTAATTTTGAATAATCAATTATTTAAGCCTATCTTTCGGTTAAAACTGCAAATATTTTACACGAGAGTTAAAAAAAAAGTATATAAAATGTATGCAAGTGAAATTGAGAGTCAAGCAAAGAATTGTGTGCGAGAAAGCAGCAATTAAAGGCAACCAACTTGTTTCGATTTGCAACTTTTAACTCTTCTGCTCTTTTTTTCAAATTTTAATTTTGTTTTTCATAATGTAAAAACCCGTATCAAACTCCCTTTGGACCAATAAAGATGTGAAAAGAGCTCGTCTTAAACTCGGTTTTGACTAATTAAAATTTGAAAAGAGATTTTTTGATACAGTTCATTTAATTGAACATAATTTCATTTAAATTCAATCTTAAGGTGGTCTTCTGGTCTAGACGCCTAAATTTTAGGTATTTTTTAAACTAAGAAAAAATTGGAAAACATTTTTTCTACACATTTTTCTATATGATTTTTATTGACATTTAGATAATATGCAAAAAAATATAAAAAAATCGTTGAATTACAGGTCGGTAGACTCCAACCCTTAAAAAGAAAAAAGTCATAATTTTTATAATACTCGAGATCAAACGTCAAAAAAATTGGAAATTTTGTAATATAATTTTTTTATACATCTATATCAATAAAAAGCTTAATGAAGCGTTCAAGTGAAAAAAATTTCAAAGAAATATTTTTTTTTTATCTAAAAGCAGAAAAATAGTTTCGATTTGCAATTTTGCATTTCTTTCGTTCTTTATCTTTTGTATATCTCAAAAGCTATTCTCTTCTCTTAACCCTACTTGGCGGTAACGCTTGTAAAATGTTGAACAAATCCTGACAAAATTTTGCAAAAAAAAAATTGATTTTTTTTTTCTTTTTTTTCTTTTTTTATTGATGTAGACACCGCTTACGCGCTTACAGCCGAGGTTGTTGTGTCCTTTTGAAAGTCCACACTAACAAAAAAAAAAAAAAACGTTCTACATGTCACTATCGGCTATAAAACACTAAAACTCTTTACTATATAATTATTTGTGTGAACAGTGTAAACAATAATTTTTAAATGTTATTTGTATGCGCTAAAAACAATTATTCATATAATTATAAATATGTTTTTAAGTTTAATTAAACAATATTGTACACACAAAAGCGTAAAGTCAAAGAAAAAAAAAGGAAATAAAAAATGAGTCAAACGTCAAATAATACTTATAAAATATATTGTAAACATGCTTAAAAGTATTGCATTGCTTTAATATGTATTTGTAAACATGAAAACATAATTTCTATTGTTTTGAAAAATAACGATAATTTGCAAATTATTTTGTGTTGATATTATTAAGCGTATTATCAGACTTGTGCAGTGAAGTTGAGGTTTAGGCGAAGCTGCATAGATTTATGCACGAAGTGGCAGCGAAAATGCAAAAATCAACAAAAATACACTTTACTCTGCGTTTTGTATTTGGATATGCTATTACAAGAACACACGCCGCAGCGAAATCATATATTTATAACAAACTAAAGGCATATCGTCAGCTGAAATGCAAGGCAACGTACCATCAAAATTATAAAAAAAATCGAAATTTAGTTTTTTATGGCTTACGATTTACTACGTTATATTATATATGTAATATTGTAAAATTGTAAACTTTCTTTCTCAGATATAACCAATGTGTAACCTATACATAACCAGTTTATAACCAATGTATCCGTATAGGCATATTATAACCAAAACTCAAATTTTGTTTCAATATGATTGGTTTTTATTATATCGTTTTTGCTTCGCTTGTAAACTTATAAAAAGTAAGGTTAGGTTATTTTGCATTTTAGGTGACGATGTACACACATACACATAACAACTTCATGTATGTTTGTAAAACTGGCATGCTTGGCGGTAACCTATTTTCACCAACCTATCTATACCTATAAAAAACCTATAAATCTTCCTATATGTATATTGTATTTAGTAGCAACAACAATAAAAACACATACACACACGCAACTCCTAAATAAATACCCAACATTATTATTATATTTATAAATATATATATATACATACATATATACATACGTGTGTAATTATTTGTTTATTACGCTGTAGAATTACTTATATATATATGATGCTATTGTCGTTATGTTTAATTTGATTTTTTGTAGTTATGCGTAATTCAAAATTAAAAGTAAAAAAACTAAAAAATAACAGCAACAATTCTAATTGCAAACACATTTTCATACATTGTTGTAGTCTACTTCGACACACTGTGCACACATCCTCATGTCTCATATGCAATTGTTTGTTGTATATTGTTGCAAATTAAAGCTGCAAGAAAATATAAAAACAAAAAAAAAAATCCAAATCAGCTGCATGCGAGCGCAGCAAGTGCGTAAAATTACAACAACAAAAATCAAAAAGTATAATAAAACGTTCGTTGACTTTGCAAATGTCAATAGAAATGTAAGCAAAACAGAAACTTTCTTAACTAAACTAAGCCGCAAACGACGAAAAATTATACATAATTATTAAATAAAAAATAAAGTAATTTAATGATGATGAAGATGCGTAACATTCAAACAATCGCTACAAAATATACATACTTATATATAAATAAATAAAAAAATGTACGAATATGCATTTGTTTTTTGTAAGAAAAATTCTTAATGAAAAATCCCAAAAATAGCTTCAATAAAAAAATCAACTGAAAAATATGCGGCGTTTTAATTTTTTATATACAAAGGGGAAAGAAAAAAAGAAAAGCAATAAATAAACAGAAAAACGTCTGCACCGAAGCTCTTGTGGCCTTTTCAAGGTATAAAAAGATCTTTATCTTGATTTTTTTGGGTTAGTTTGTATGACAGCTATATAATATTGTGGCTTGATCTGAACAATTTGTTCGGAGATTGTAGTGCTACCTTGGACAATAATCCATGTCGAATTTCGTGAAGATATCTCATCAAATATAAAAGTTTTTCCTACAAGGACTTGATTTTGATGGATCGGTTTGTATGGCAGCTATATGCTATAGTGCCTCAATCTGGGAAATTTCTTCAAATATCGTACCGTTGTCTTTGGAAAAATTTTCATATCAAATTTCGTGAGGATATCTCGTCAAATAAAAAAGTTTTCCATACAAGATCTTGATTTTGATCGACTAGTTTATATGGCAGGTACATATATGCCATAGAGGTTCGCTATCGGCGATTGTGAAAAATGAGTTGCTTCTTGGGGAAAAAGGGGCGTGTGCAAAATTTCGGTGAAATATCTCAAAAACTGAGGACCATGGGAAGGACATGCTTACATCGACTCCGATCGTTACGCTGATCAAGTACATATATATGGTACTTTTTAGGATCTCGAGCTCTTAAAATATTCTGTTCAAGGACTAAACATTGTCTTTACAGGCGCCTTAAAAGCGGGCGTTAATAAATTTTAATTGTAATTGTATTCTATGTCTCTAGGAAGTCAAGTACGTCAGTTGCCGATCTACAAATGTCTTTAAATATACTATTAGAATTCCGAAATGGCTTCAAAACTTGCTGGATCCTGTATATATTCGGAGTCTATACACATCACGAAGAGGAGGAGAGGAGAAGGCATATGAACAAAAGCGTGGCCCAGGAACTTCAAAAATGTAAGCGGCTACAAAATAAAAAGAGGCTATCACATGTATGCTTATAATTTTTTTTTTAAATAATTACTAAAAAATACTTTTTCTTACAGCAAATATGGAAACATTCGCAAGCGCACAAACAAAATATATGGATATGCTGCAGCCTTTTCATAAATATAAGTGCATTCAGCACTCATACCTTGGAGAACCAAAGTATGAATGAATTCTGCACTTATACCTTGGTTCCAATTGGTTTGGGTGGAAAGGAACCCCCTAGCCGCATTGGTCGGGTTCGAGACCGACCTAAAACCTCTGCCGTACTCTGGGTCCGGCACCCGGCCGCAATTCGACTCCACACCGGAAAAAATGCCCTGCCTGCATTTAGGTTTAAACCACACCCACCACGAATCTCCACAACAGGCCAAACCCAATGAGCAGATTGGAGTTACCTTATAGTCTTTGGTGTGACTTTGTCGCTTGAACGACAAATGCTTTATATTATATTGTAAAATAATATGAACCTTAGAATGTGACTTCAAGCTGAATATTATAGCACTTTACTGACTTTAGACCATGCTGACATTCAACCCAGGAGGATAGAGTCATGTGTAGAAGTTCACGCAAGTGAGGAAAGTTCTCTGATCGCCATTCACCTGCGAGTGGCCAGAAACGATTCTTTTACATATGACGTTGGAAGGACCAAGTGGAGAAGGACCTGGCTTCGCTTGGAATATCCAATTGGCGCCACGCGAAAAGAAGAAACGACTGACTCGCTGTTGTTAACTCGGCTATAATCGCGTAGGCGGTGTCTACGTCAGTAAAGAAGAAGAAGACATTCAAACCAAGACCTGTAAATGCCATACACAGTGCATGTGGATTTTAGTCTTACGACAAGCATGCCTTACCACGGGTATATTCGTATATGTACGATCTCTGGCTACTTTGTAAATTATCTCTTTTACTAAACACTTGATGTTGCTTTTGACAAATTATTGAAATCTTTTAATACGAGTCTAGTATTGACTCGCTTTATAACCAAAATGTGTTGTCCTAACATGTTATTAGAGGAGACTGATAGATTCTCGCAAGATATAAAAATATGGCAAGGAATTATATTCATTAAGCCAAGTCTTGTACACAAAATTAATAACGTCGGAAATACGATTATTTTGAAATTGCAGTCGATCTTCTATCAATGACAATATTTCGAAGCCAAATATCACCAATTTTTGCTTTCTCTGGCCAGCAGTCCTTAAATGAGTTTAAGGCGATATATTAGAATGCATTGCGATATTTCAGATGTTCGAAAATATAACCCTAAAATAATTTTTCTAAATTCCGGATACGAGGTTTGTGCAAAAATCGCGAATTTGAATTTTCGTGCATTCAATTTTATATTGTTTTGTTGTGTTATGTTGGTACTCATATGCTTTACTTATACTAGTAAGGTCGGTCATTCTGAACGCTTAGTGAGTTATTGACAGCTGTTTTGCCTAGACGTCTTTTGGTTCATCTTAGACTTTGTGCCAAAATTGCCCCCTTTTGACTAAAAACAGTGTCGGGTTTACATTGCTCAGGAGATGTTGGACACAGTCCAATCAATTTGCGCGAATACCGTCGCAGCCACCGTATTCCTCACACCTGGCTCGCTGTGAATTTCTTTGTTTCCAAAACTAAAAAGGGCTTTGAAAGGACGACGATATATTACGATTGAATAGATAAAAACTGCATCGAAGGAGAAGCTAAATAATATCACAAAAACTATTTCTTTATTGTTTTAAGGATTGGAAAAAGACGACGGCAAACGTGCAATATACATTTCGTAAGGTTTTTACTTTGAAGTGCGCAAAATGAACACTTCCTTAAGATATATGTACGTATACACATAAAATAAGCGATACTTTTCGAACAAACCTCTTACATGTTTAGAGAGTTGAAGTCGTTTTGTATCGTAACAGCTTAGCTGAATTAATCTAACTTCGAACTTCAAAAAAAAAAAATAAATAAATAAATAAAAAGATATAATGGTATTTCTTTATTACCATCTCGGGCCTTTGACCCCGTGAAAGTTCCGAGGATTGTTGGCGTACACTCGCTTAGTGACACTTGAAGAAATTGGGAAGGGTTAATTAATAGATCTTGATGGTTAATCAATATCACCAATCACCATGAATCAGATCTCCAGGAGTTTTTTTTTGCAGAAGCCTTGTAGTTTGACATGACGTGTCATTTTCTTGAGATAATTAAATGTATCACCCTTCACTCAATTCAACTTGGGCTAATATTACAACCCACACATCCAAGCTTAACCCAGCGTTAGAAAATAAATAAGACACTTTATTTTATAATATTTTTATTTGAAAATTTTTATTTCAATTTTAAATTTTTCATTTCACTTACAAATAATTATTATCATTAGCATTAAATGTAATTTATTCACTATTGTGTTTATTGTATGCATTCATGTACATATGTATGTATGCAACATAGATGCATGTATTGTAATGAGTTTTATACGTCACAATGATTTATATATGTACATACATTTGTTTGTAGACATATGTATAGCTAACATACATACATGCTAAATAAATGGTATGTGTGTATATATGTATAAATTTTTATTATCATAATCGCCAACTCTTTTTACACTATTTTTTTTAATTTTTTATTTTCTCTTTACAATAATGAAGATAAAATATTTTTATTGTTACATATTTTTTACAACATTTGTGTACGAAATTTACAAACATTTTATGGCTTTCACAACTTAAATATTATATTTTTGAAAAATTTTCGAAAAAAATTTGTGTAGAGTTTTTGAAATTTGTAGAGTTTATGTATTTAGGTGTGTTATTAAAAAATTGAAACATTTTGGTATTTGAAAAAAAAACTTCAAATTGTTATCAATTGAGACACATTGAACAGTTAGCAGCAGCAGGGTTGCATTTTTTATCCAATATAATGCCAAGTTATTGTTTTTGTTGCAACGTTTTTTGTTTTTGACATTAATTTACTTTGCTTTTGTTGTTTTTGTACCACTGCTGCAACTTTTTCAATATATTTTGTCAATAAATATTTTATTTATTTTAAATTTCGATTTACTTGCTTTTGCTTAAGTGGTTTGTAAAGATTTTTAGCTCTTCTTCCGGATAGGCACTATTTTCCTCAATCAACAACTTCGTAGTTTCGTTCTAGTTTTGTCGTTTTTTAATCGTTTTTATAAGGTTTTGGGTTTCGCAAATGTTAAAAAACGGTTTTTTAATGGCAGAAAACTTTATTAGAGATTTGAAACAAAAAAAAAAAAAAAATGTTACGGGTTTCCGAATATATGTTGTTTAGTTTAAAGAAAAAATTTTTTGTTTCAAGAAAAAAAATATTTTAGTTAAGAAAAAATATGTTTTAGTAAAAAAAAAAAAATTGTTTTAGTTAATAAAAAAATATGTCAGTTTAAAAAAATACGTAGTTTTGTTTAAAAAAAAGTATTTTAGTTAAAAAAAAATATGTAGTTTAGTTTCAAAACATTTTTTTTTTATTTAAAAATTGTTTTTCTGTCCATCTCTGAAAAATATTTGACACAAAATCGCAAAAATATTTATTTTCTCAATATTTAAACTCAAAACCAACTCGAATCGAAGCCGCTGCACTGGTATCAAATCCTTTTTTTAATTTAATTCTTTTTTCAAACAAATTGTAAATAATTTTTATTTTTTATTGTACCCATGCAAACATTTCGATTGCTTATTGTTTAATTATTGTTTAAATATTGTGTTAATATATTGTTTTTTATTTGTTGCTTCAATTATTTATTTATTTTAAATTTAAACTATTTGCTTTATCACTTATTTTTATTGTTGTTATTGTATGTGTATTTTTTGTTTTTGTATGTTAATTTTGTTAATATTCTGTATTCCTTTTATGGTTTCAATAATTTTTTTGTTGCTGTTATATAAATATATTTTGTGTTACTGAAATTGTTTTTCGATAATTTACAAAAACAGTTTTTTAAGCATGTTTGAAACTGAAAATATGTTTTATTAAGTATTTATTTATTAAACACATATGACAATATGTTCTATTGAACTTTACGCGTCTTTAATATTAAAAAATATAAATTTTATGTGAAGAAACATTTTTTTAGAAATTCAGTTTTCCAACTTTTACTGTAATTTTTTGCGATTAAATTTATTTCAACAAATATTTTAAATTGCAAATTTTTGAACATTTTGGAATTTTGTGGCTAACATTTTTTTAATATTTCAATAAATAACTTCTTTTTAGGTAGAAAATATGCAAACAATTTTTATTTTGAATATTTGAGGCTTTAAATTCGCTCAAAATTTTCAATAAACTAATTGAAAAATAGCATATGAATTTAAATTTAATAAAATTTGCAAGAAAATGAAATATATTTGTTTATTGCTAAGATTATTTTTTATTTTTTTTTTTTATTGCTGTTGAAAAGAAATTGGCGTAAATAATATTTTTCAATAATTTTTGTATTAAGTTCACACATTTTTTGTAATTATTTTTCATAAAAGTTATATAACGCTTGCCTGTTAAATAGCTTATTTTTTTAAGCAATAAATTTTTTTAAAGAAATAAAAATATAATAAATGTGTTTTATATATTAATTTGAAAATCTTAAAAAGTAATAAAATGTTTTTTTTGAAATAAGGTGTTTTTATAAAGACAAAAAATATTTTGAAATTATTTTTCTAAAATATTATTTGAAATGCGAAATTTTTATAAAAAAAAATAAATGTTGAAATTTTTTTCTAATTTATCGGAATTTTCACTTAATTATTGAGTCGAAAACTTCAAAATAAAATTTAAAAATGTTTTGTCGTGCTACTTTCAATTTTGAAAATTTCGTTGAAATCGAAAATTATTATACTCTGTTATAATAAATTAATATTGCATTTTTTGAGACATTTTCACTTAATTATCGTCAGTAGCAAATTGTAAAAATATTTTTTCTATTTTAAATTTTTTGTAGAATAGTAAAAAAAAAAAAAATATTTTGAAATTATCGACTCACGGTAAGAAAATTTCAAAATAAAATTTTTAAACTATTTTTTTGTTATTTTCAATTATTTCGAAAGCATTATGGAATCGAAATTTTGTATGTTTTATGAATAATAAATTACTTTTGAAATTTATTTTTAATTTTTTACTTTATTGCTTAGTCGAAATTTTAAAATTAATATTTTTATTGAAAAGTGAGTTGAAATTTTTTAAATAAAATTTTAAAACTTATTTTTTTTTTATTTTACAATTTTTGATTGTTATAATTTTTTTAATTTCGAAAACTTTCCAAAGAAGGTTTATTTGAGTTCTGGGTTTTTTGTGAAAAGTAAATTTTGAAAAATTTTCTGTTGTGAGTTGAAATTTTTAGTATAAAATTTTGAAATATATTTACTTTTTTAATTATTTTGTTGCTATATATTTTTCGTAATTGAAAATGTTTAAAATCTTATTTAAAAAGTTACGATCCAACTTTTTTTGAAATAAAATTTTAATACAAATTTTTTTATTTTAATTGTTTTGTTGCTATAAATTTTTTGAAAGTGAAAATAAAAAATATTTTGAAAACATATTTTAACAATTAAATTAATAAAAAATTAAATAAAATAAAAAATATGTTTTTTTATTGTTAAAAAATTTCAACTCCCGACAGAAATTTGATGAAATCGAAATTAGTTTAGAAATTTTAGTAGTAAATGAGCATAGTTTAATTTATTTATTAATTTGCAAATTTAAAAATTGCTATTTTTGTACATAAAAAACCTGTTTTGAATATTATACACATTAAAAAAAAAATTATATGCGCATGAGAAATTTAATTTTTTTTTAACTATTAATTTTTAAACTTTAAATTTTTATTATTGAAATACTGAATATCCTTTGAAGCTACCCGCATATCAAAAATATTTAATTCATTTTTGTTTATTAATTGAATTTTTGTTATCAAATAAATATTTTTTTTAAACTTACTGCCTGGAAATAAAAATAGTTTAACTGATTTTTTTTATTATATAACGCTTTATTTTTTTATTTATATAACGCTTTATAATAAAAATAATTTTAACTACAAAAGACGTAAAAATTTTTTCTGCAGAATTCTAAAAAAAAGTTAAATTATTGCTTAATATTTTAACTCTTGACTTTAGACAAGCAAGCGTTACTAAACTCACTTTTGTTAATTTTTTTTTTGTTTTTAGTTTTTAGTTTTTACTTTTAATAAACAAACTTTTTTCTTATAGACTTATATTTTGTTTTAACACATTTTTACGCAATCGTTTTCGATTTCGTGCCTTGTTTGTAGTTTTTTTTTTATATTTTTTTTACTTTACTCTCTTTGTTTTCGGCTAAAAGTCACTTAATATCAACAAAAATACTTTACAACGCTATGTTAATGTTATTTAAAATACAACTGATGCTTACAAACTTATTGCTTACGTCATAGTTAAATTTACTTATTTCTGCAATAATTTTGCTTAATTTTTGTCTATTAAATTTTACTCACATTTTGCAGCACGCTTACACACTTACACAATTAAGTTTTGAATTTTTGTAATTATTTGTTTTTGTGTTTTTTTTTGTATTTTTTCGGCGTATTAAAATTACTCAATTGAATAGAGTTCGCATTTCATTAACGGTGGATGGTTCAATTCAATTTTGCATGAATTTTCAATTTTTGTTTTTGCTTAAGAATTTCATAAATTTCTAACTTGCGCATGCACAAACAAAATTTTGTTGTTTAATATTAAAAAAAAATATTTTATTTATATTTATATAATTTTATTGTTTACTTTCAGTTATTAATATGTTACAGCAATTAGTATTATGTAATTATTTATTATTTTTTTTTATTAATTTTAAATGTACGCACATATAGCACTTAATTAGAATTAATTAATATATAATTACAACGAACATCGCCTTTAAATTTTGATATTAAATTTAAACATTTTTGTTTTTGTTGTCAATATAAATTACATATACAAAATATGTATGAATGGCTCATACAATACATACTTATGCATTTTAATATTAAGTTTTGTTTTGCTTGTTGTTGTTGTTTGTAAAATTAATTTTAAATTAAGCATATTTGTAAAAAAAAATCAATATCTTTGCACTAAATTTAATAAAATAAGATTTGTAATCTTAAAAAATATTTTAAAAATATATTATTGATAAATTGAAACAAAAGAGTCAAAAAAATTACAACAAAAAAAATTAATTGCAAAATGTATTGCATGATATAATAAGAATCATAAATATTTATGCACACTTAAATGTAAAATATTTTTCGTTTTTGTAAAAAAATTGTAAGTCAATATACATTGTAAAATATTTCTTTTTTTTTCAAGAAATTATAATAATTATAGTAATTACTTAAAATATTGTAATTAAGAAGAAAGTGAAATATATTTTATATATTAACTGTGTATGTGTCTGTTTGTAGTAGCAGCGGCTGTTAATTGTTTTATTACTTAACAAAAAACAAAATCAAAAAAAAATAATTAAAAAATAAATGAGAAAAATTAGAACAAAAAAATTAAAAACAAAAAATAAATAAATAAAAAAATTAAAATAAAACTAAAATTTAAAAGAATTAAGTAATTAATTTAAAAAAAATTAGAAAAGCAAAAATGGAATAAAAAATAAAGTTAAAAAAAATTAAGTAAAAAATTAAAAAAAATTAATTAGACAAACAAACAATATATTTAAAAATAAAACTTAAAAAAATAATAAAAAATAAAATTTAAAAAACAATTTGGTCAAAAATTAATAGTAAAATAAAAATTTAGTGAAAAATTAAGTAAAAAAAATAAAAATAAAAAAATCAGAAAAACAAAAAAGAAATTAAAAAATTAAAAAAGAAAGTTTAAAAATTAAGTTAAATAAAAAAAATTAATAGAAATTTTAATAACAAAATTAAAAACTTAAAATAAAACTAAAAAAATTAAATAAAAATTTATTTAAAAAAAACTAGAAAAACAAGAAATAAATTTAAAAAATACAAAAAAATTAAAAATAAAAAAGTATTTTAATTAATTTTAAAATATTATAAACCCCTACAAAAGCTTATAACTCTTTCATTAATTATATTTAATTTGCGGCTGTTGTTGGTCTCTATTGGCGTGGATATGTACTCACTTTTGCTTAATTTGATGTTAATTTTTGTGTGAACGCAAAAGTTTCATTAATGAATTACAGTTTTACTTATTTACAATATACAAATGTAATAATTTTAATTAATTTTTTTTAATTTTTATTTTAATTATTTTTAATTTTTATTTATTTTATTTTTAATTTTTATATTTTTTACAATTATTATTATTATTATTATTATTTTTTTTAATATTTTTATTTTAATTTAATATTTTTTTATTATTACTTTTTATTACTGTTTGCCTTATTGCATTGCGTCAGTAAAATATTTGTCGTTTTTGTTATTTGTATTGCATTTGTGTTTAGAAAGAGACATAAAATCAAGTAAATAAAGAAATTCAACACATAAAAACATTGCTTGTATTTCTTTGAGATCATATAAATGTACATGTGTGTATGTGTGTGTGTGTCGATGCAAGTACAACAACTTTTTGCTTGGCTGACAGCGCCGTGAGCAGAGGGGTGAGCCGAATAGCAAGGAGAAGCTTAAGCTTCGAAATTTTTTTTAAAAAGAGATCTTCAAGAGGTGTCTAAGAGCTAGCTTACAAGAGCTGGAACCGAATTGTCATGAAGAGGAAAATGTTGTTACAATTTTTAGAAGAATTCAGACCTAACCACGCTCTTTAAAGTCCGTTATTCTCACATCGCGCAGCTCACCCCTTTAAGCATGAATCCATCGCGCCGTCGCCAAGCAAAAGCGAACGCAGCAATCATACAAAAAAATCTTTAAGATTACAACAACAACAACAACCAATTAATTACGCTCACAACCATCCGCGATACCAACCCCGCTGCCCTCCACCACGCTGTTGACATTCCCCGCCGCTGCGGCCGCCATAACCGCAGCGACATTCGCGTGCCGCAACATCAAATCGCTCTCCGACGCCGCCTTACCGATGCTGCTCAAATTTAACACCGACGCATTGTCGGACGCCGACGTCGCTGCATACTCTTGTGCGGACAACTTGAGAAACTGCTCATAAGCAGTTAAGCGCGAGTTTGACGCCGCTAGTGGCGGTTCATCGCCGCTCAACGCCTCCATGCCGCTGGCAGCGCACGAGCCGGCGTGGAATACTTTGCTAGCCATAACGGCGGCGCTGCTACTGTACGGCGGTGGTGGCGGACGCTCGTTTAACAAGCTGCTGCCGCTGCCGAGCGTGTGCGTGAGCGCGCCAATACCGCCGCGACTGCTGGTTACAACGTCAGCGGCTGCTGCGCTGGCAGTAGCGCTGATGCTGTTCAAGCTGCCGAGTCTTTGTAAATGTTGTTGCTGCTGCTGTTGTTGTTGCTGGTGATGATGTTGTTGCGCATGCGCCTGTGCTTGCTGGTGTTGTTGCTGTTGCATGTCGAGCGTCGCCAACGTCGAATGGGGATGTGCCACAATGGTCGTTGCGGCTGTGGCGCCGAACAGCTCTTCGTTTGATTGTCGGTGATGATGTTGTTGTTGCAGAACAGTTGGTGTGGCTTCCAAGGGGTTGCTGCTCATTGGACTCGGCGATGTTGGCGATTGTTTGATGTGCGTAATGGCTGAAGTGCCAACCGCAGAGACACTCAAATCACTGCCGCCGCCGCCAATGCCAACACCGCTGCTGCTTACGTTTTGGCAATCGCTGAGACTGCCGAGATAACGCGCACTGTTGTTGTTGTTGCCACCGCTGCTTGTGTTGTTGCTGTTGTTGATTGCGTTGCCACCAACGCTGCCGCTGGTGCTATCGACATTGTCGTGCGCGTCCTTTGTTGTTGCCGCCGTTGTGAGCGCCAAGCCGCGCACACTGGCGCCACTTATCGAACCGTCGTCCATGGTCGCCGCTAAGGCGCCACCACTGCCGTGACGTTCGCCATCGCCACACTTGCTTACGCCTCCTACGCTTTCTCCTACACCGCCAATGCCGCTGCTACTACTACTATTGAATTCACTTTGTGTGGTTAGATTGGGCAGTTGCAGTTCATGCTATTCCTTTATCAATCGGTAGATGTGATGTGTGGCGCCGCTGTTCTGTTCCGCCACCTCGAACACGTACGCTATGCAGAGCAGGGTCTCTTGTGTGTCTCGCGCTTGCATCACCTGCATTCAAGCAAGCCGGGGAGAGAGAGAGAGAGAGAAATGGAGAGCGCGCGTTAGAAATAATATTTCTTCTATAACCAAAGTTCGTTGAATCTACTCACCTGCAGTATTGTAAAGTTCTCCAGCACACTGTTCATCATATATCGTTCGGGTAGGTCCTTCAATTTCTGTATGAAGTTGATCATATATTCGCACATCGGTGACCGATGTATACGATATACGAAACGACCATTCTCCAAGCGTGAGTATTCCGTTTCCACTTTCTCAACCACCTGCTTGCCGAAGGAGCAGACTTTTGTCGAACAGACGAGCACAACATTTTCGTTACTCTCATATCTAAAGCGCACAAAACGACCGACGGGTTTAATAAAATTTCAAAAGCAATATATTTTGGATTGGGGTATACTTACTGACTCGTAACGCCATAAAAATCACCCGTCTCTCTGCCGGTATTCAAGTCTGCCCAACATTTCACCAAGTAGAAAGCGTTCTGTGGACCTTTTTCGTAGAGATCTTTGAGACCACCTGATTTCTCAGGGAATTTATCGGAGATTTGTCGGATGTCAACAGTCTGTGGAGAGAAAATGTATTGTTGAACTGCTTAATTTGAGAATTTCGTATAGTGGGGAAGCACATTTAAGATATCAGTAACCGACATCAGTTTAGAAGACATAGTGGAAACTGGCATTAATCTTAACAAATTTGTAAAAGACTTAAAGCTCTTTTAAGATGGGTTTATGACCTATTATATTGAAGTTTTATGTAGCACAATACACTGGCGATCTAAGCTGTTCATGTGAGATCCCTGTAAGGATCGACCTCTTAACCCAACCCTAACCGGACATCTGTTTAAAATATTAATTAAGAAAATCGCTCGAAGTTTGGGCATTTCCTAGAGGAACTTTCAATTATGGTAACAGAATTAACACTGTACTTTTAAAAAGAAGGTTTCTTAAGCTCGCACCCAAATGGACCGCAATTACTATTCTGTCGAGAAGTTTCCACTCGGTAGTATTCTTCAAAAAAAAAAAAAAGAGGAGGAAGACCTCCACTCCGTTGGAAAGACCAGGTGGAAAAATTGTGGAGGAAACTATAGAGTCTTTACTTTAGTAAAGTAGAGGCAGAAAGAATGCTGAGCTCGGTAGGAAAGAGGAAGTTGTGAGCTATTTACCAACTCCAGTTCTAGCTTTACGGCAGTATTTCTTAAAGTAACAGCAAATCCACTGTACCGCAAAGCAGCCTCTTCAGTGAGTGAGCGCTCACTACGTTAGAAACTCAGTGATACAAGTCCAGAGGTCAAGAGCTTTGTGAGCGGCAATCAATTAGGAAAATAGCAACCTCCGCGGAATCACAGAGAACTGTCTAACTTATGAGCTGACAAAGGCCTTAGACTGGTTTGGAAATGTTTAGGATAACTGCTGCTCACTTACGATTCAACGACCACGCCTAACATGAGCTTTGTGAGTGCTTCTCAACAACCAGCACATTGTCAGAACCTTCTGTTTTCGAAAGGTCTGGTCCTTCGAAAGACTTTAGTTCCACTTCACGAACTCTTTGGAATCACATAAGACTTTTTCACAGTAGTCCAAGGAACCTTCTGTTTCAGGAAGGTTTGACCCTAGGAAAGAGTTTAGTTCCACTTCACGAACTCTTTGGAATCACATAAGACTTTTTCACAGTAGTCCAAGGAACCTTCTGTTTCAGGAAGGTCTGGTCCTTCAAAAGACTTGAGTTCCACTTCAAGAGCTCTTCGAAATCACATAAGACTTTTTCATAGTAGTCCAAGAAACCTTCTGTTTCAGGAAGGTCTGACCTTTCGAAAGAGTTGAGTTCCACTTCACGAATGTGATGTCTCAACTGACAACACTTAACCTAACCCAAACCTTACAAATATTCATAATCACTTACCTCAAGTAGCGGATCGGAGAAGGACGGTTTGCCGCCGAGTTGCACGAACAAATGCCGGTGATACTGCAAATAAGAAAAAAATCATGTATATATATATTCTTAGAAGTAATACTGCATGGCTTTGGACTCACGATTTCCTCTCTTTGTATCTCCATGAATGCCGAGAATTCGAGCAAGCGAAATTTGTGCGTCGCAATCGCTCTGCCCTCCCACGGCAGTTGTGCGGGCGGAAGACCAGCTTCGATGTCACCAGACACAGCTGTCGATGGTTTGCCGGCGGGATAGGGGGGTTGTGCGAATGGCTTAATGCTGTAATCGTAAAAACTGCGGTCAATGCAAACAATTTCAATGTCTCAGCTACAAAAATTTATTCAAGATAACTTACTCTTGTGAGGTGCTGGGCTGCAAACCGGGCTGCCAGAATTGCTGAGGGCGCGTGCGAAGAAGTAGAAAGGAGAGAAAATTTGCATGTGAGTATATATTGTTTTTTCAATTACAAATATACATATGTATGTAGATATGCATGTATATATGTACAACGGTAGATTATGTACAATACTTAAATTGAAATGAAAATACATATGAACAAAATGAGCCAGCGAAAAGCAAGGTTTATATGAAGAGCCAACAAAATTTAGGGTTATGCGTTTGTGATGAGAGAGAGAGAGCTCTTAGCTTGTTGTTTATTTATTTGTTTTAGCATTTAAGAGAGTAAAAGTACACATTATATAAATCACAATTGCTGATTACATAGAAATGATTTCGCGGTTTAGCTGTATGTACAAGAATTGGCATTTTGGCGACCCCCAACCAATTTGAAGAATTCGTTTTTGTAGATTTTTAAACATTTTACTTTTTTCTCAATTATTTTGCACTTTTCGGCTGCCGACAATGCTGATGAGATGAAGCGTACGATGAAGCGAGCGATGGTTTGCGTTAGCATATGGGCCCCTGGGGGGGCGACGAGTCGAAATGCGTGTGATATATGCACCATAACCTAAAAACATACAAATGAGTGATGACTTTGAGCCTAATGGAGTTGCCAAAGGTACTTTATGCGCGCATACATATACAAAAAAAAAAAATACATTTACACACACACACACAAATATATGGGTAAATAGGGTTATGAAGCGCACAACGTGTATGATTTATTTACAACGCAACGAGTAGCGAGTTAGCGGTACATTATAGCGATGCCTATTATTTGCAATGCTTCGCTTTTTGTTTTTTTTTTTTACAAAGATGAGCACAACTTTAGCTGAGTTCGTTAGAAGCGCTTAGCATTTACACATGTACTATGTAGATAAGAAGTGTCTTACGCCCGGATACATCGGTGGATGATGGAGTGGCGTGTGCGCATGCGTATGCGCGGCGTGTGGCGCCGTTGCAGGCGTTGTCGCTGTCGTCGTCGTCGCCGCTCCCGCTGTACTTTGTTGCACCTGTGCCGCGGCTGCTGCCGCCACCACCGCCGCATGTTGTTGCTGTAAATAGAGCGTGCCCGCTGAGGTGACCTGCGGCAAGTGCGGATGCGTGGGCAGATGTGCGCTAGTGCTGTGCGGATGCGGGTGCTGCGGTTGGTGGAGTGGATGGTGCTGGTGGTGGTGGTGGTGGTGGCTATGGTGGTGTTGGCTAAGGTGGTTGAGGTGGTGATGCTGATGTAGGTGATGCGAGTGTGTATGCGGCGAATGTAGGTGTGTGTACGCATGCGCCGCCGCCGCCGCTGCTGCTGCAGCAGCTGCTGTTGCCGACGAAGACGAGGAGGTTGCTGATGTGGCTGCAGGCGCAGGCAGTGCTGGCGAGAGTGGTGGTGCTGCGCCGGGTGGCCCTACAGCGCCGTGCGTTGGCTGATGCAAGCCAGCTGCGGTGAAGGCCGCCGCCGAAGCGGCATATGCGAGATTTTTCGCCGCCTGCGCCGATACGATTTGTGAGCTGGTCATGCCGCTCATAGCCTGCAGTGCTTTCTCCTTTTCGCTGAGCAAGTGCAGCGAATGGGCGTGACCGTTTATGCCGCCGATGCCGTTGGGTTCCTGCAAAATATTCAAAAATGGAAGGAGAAAGAAAGGTGGTGCTCGATGAGGCGTGTGTTGGGCAAATGCATTGAAAAATTGCTTGTATACATGGCTAAGACCTTAAGCGGTCGCTGGGTACACTGAAATCGAATTCGCATAACTTATTGGCGGAAAATGCGTTGATGACGAGAGTGATGACTTCGTTGATGAGTTTGAGATGTGTTTGAGATGAATGATGGTGACTGCTGATGACAGTTGTAAGACCGCGCTTTAATAAATTAAAGCCTCAGTATTCTATATGCTCTAACATTCAAAAAAAACCTTGCTTTTTCTTTAATAAATTCACTTTTACTCGTTTTTTGTCCTTGCCGCGAGCTACTTTGACTGTGTGCATGCCATGCGTGCCACAACAGACAGCGCTTACCTCCACCGTCGGGCATCTCTTTGTGGTTGTTAGCAGCTCAGCAGCTAGAGCAAATAATAGAAAAAGTAAAAGCAACCGCATACATCTTTTTATGCACATCCTTGCATTCTTGCTTTCATCCTTGCATTCAACGACAATGAGCGTGGTGGACACACAACCACGCAGCATCTAAGCACATGCTATTCCACTACAAAGTGACCCAGAAAACGGTGAGGAATTTCGTATGACAAAAAGTGAGGAACAAAAATTAAAGAGAACCCATAAAACGCATTTCCACATATTGCAGCGCCAGTCAAGCAGAAGCATCAACCAAGAATATAATATACTTGCGTCAGTGTCCTTCAATGTATGGCATCGCAAAATAGTTGTGGGTTGACAAAGGATTCTTTCGGGGAAGCATAAAAATTATACTTAAATAAAAAATCCTTTGAAGGGATTTTGAAAATAATTAACAGTAAGAAATAATCTTCCATTTCCTTATTCTTTTTCGAATTTAGTATTTGAAACTAAGACTGGCGGGCTTTTATGAAGGTAAATTTTATTTCGATCAGTCGAATGATTGAACAAGTGGATTTAAATCCTGTAAACATTGCTTACAGGCTTCTCTAAGCCCCAACGATAAATCAGACGACTGAAAAAGATGATTTAAGCCTTGTTAGAGGTTTCTTTTAGCCCCTAGTGATCAGTCGGATGACTCAGACAGCTAATAAAGATTGCTGCAAGGGTCCACTAGACCCTTAAGGTCAGACACGTGACTGAAAAAGCTGATTTAAATCTTGTTAAAGGTTGCTTAGAGGTACCTCTATATTTTAGCGATCAGCCGGAGAACTGAGAGACCTGATTTAAAATCTGAAAAATATTGCTGACAGGTTCCACTAGAACCCAAAGATTAGTCGGATGACTGAACAAGTTGATTAAATTCTGTTAAAGGTTGCCTAGAGGTTCCTCAAGACCTTAGGGATCAGCCGGAGAACTGAGAATTAGATAACAGAAAAAGCTGACTTAAAGATACTTCAAAGGAATGATGCTGACATCTTATGATTTTTTAAAATGTGTTTTGTGATAAGCATAGGTGCTTCGGTTTAACTCTGACTAGTGTGGGATCAGTGTCGGCTATTTGTATTTAGAACCTTCGACCTATTCTATCTTAAAGGAGGTTGCAACAATAGATCCTGTCTTGATCTATCAACGTAAGAATGGCTGTTATTGTAATGACAGAAAACATTTCTGACGAACGGTTTCGTAGACTCGACTGTCGTGGAAACGATGACGTCGTTTTTAGTTGAAGGCGTATGCTATAGAATCGAATTCTGAGCCTATGGACTCAGTCCATCTATGGTTTTAGATGGACTTTTATGGTCTTTCGATTAGTGAAATAATCTTGTGAATTTTAGTTCTTAGGCTTTTAACAAAGTTCTCGCTTTTTCGGATTCTTACTATTTAGTTACTTAAATATTATGAATTCTAACCTAATTCTAGGTGACTAATTTTGTTGAAGAACGATTGTTTTACCTGTAAATATCAAAGCTCTCTGCGATAATGTATGGGAATTAGATCTATCTACAGGTCTAGTTAGTTTTTAGCCGATTTGGTGGAAAACATCATATGTCAAGTTAGTTTTTAGCCGACTGGAGCAAAGAATGGCTCAGAAAAATTTGACGAGGTTCTTCAAATACGTCTATAAGTTCAGAAGTAGCGAAAAATCAGGGATTTTTTTCATAATTTGGTGGAAAAACATCATTTGAAAATCCTACTAAGCAGTGGTAGAACTTCATGAAGTTTTTAGCCCACAGTTAACAACGAGTGTTAGAATGACATGATAGCTTCTAACGAAGACCACTTTTTGGCTTTTAGTTGAACGACACAGGAAGATCAATCATGGAGTTTTAAAACTGGCTATAAGACCGTAACAAGATCAACATTGGAGTGGCAAAACTGTCTATAAGACTAGAAAAAGCGATGAAGCTTTCACAATTTAAAGGAAAGAAAATCGTTTGTAAGCCATCCAAAACACTAAAGTGATCAATAAGGCTTCATCATGATCACTTTTGATCGGTTCAGGAGGATCAATCATGGGGTTTCAAAACTGCATATAAGACCGAAACAAGCGCTGATCCAAGAATTGTTTCACGATTTAAAGTGAAGAAAATCATCCAGAAAAATGAAGTTATCGATAAGGGTTCATAAAGTCGTGATTTGGCATACAGGCATTTCCTCTTTGGTTCAAGATAAATCACGGAGTTTCAAAACTGTATCCATATAAGAACGGAACAAGCAATGAATTGAGGATTATTACGCAATTCAGCGGAAACAAAATCATTTTTAGGCATCCAAAGCTTTAAAGTATGTATTCGTTCAGGCGCCATACAATCATGGCTAGGCATACATTAACTTCTTTTGAGTGCCATAGTTCAAAAATAAAATGCGATGTCAACATTTTTTATCAGCTGAAGAAACATTTAAATCATGTATTTTGAGGTATTTGTGTACAGGTGTTTGAAAACTCGATTTTAATATTATTAACTACCAGTTAAACTTCCAGGTAACCTATAGTTAACTTATAACACAAAATTAACATAAAAGCTTAACCCCTGAGCACTTTTAGGCCTGAAAGTGTTATATTATTGCATAACGAAAACTTAACTATTACAATTTCTGGCAAGCTCAATAAAACTGTATATTTTTCTGCTTCTGGCTCAGTATGCAATTGCGCTTAATTCGACATAAATTCACTCATGAAGAAGTATTTTGCATGAAGTGTTTCGAATAAAAATTTTAACCAACGAAAAATCGGCTTTTCACGTTTATAATATTTATAGAAAAGCGCATATATTATAGGCGCTCTTTGACGCTCATTCTATTTCTCTTACACTCGCTCGCCTGCGCGCTCGCTTCTTCCACTTGACTGTCACACAAAACGAGCGGCCAGGCGATTCTTCGGTCACTTTAACCCACTTTTGAGATCCTTTTAGTTTCACAAAGCCTTTACAACTGGACCATTAAACACCGTTTTGCGAAAGGTAAGCAGCGCAGAGCAAGAACTATACTACATAATGCTGCCGGCAGAGGAAGAAGCAGCAGAAGAGGCAGCAAACGGAGGCGGCCTTTACAACATTTCACTTTGTGTGCGCCATTTTTTGTTTGTAGCATTTTGAGTGTAAAAGTAGATTTTATTTGTTAAGCACAATTTTCATTATAAAATACATAAGTATTTGTTGCTTCTGTTGTTTTTGTTGTGCTATTTGTTGTTTGTTTACTATTTGCACGCCATCATTATAAATGCAAAAGTTGTTCAAAAAATTCCAACTTTGAGCCTTTTGCCTCACGGCTTTTGTTTCAGCGCAGCAAAGAGGCATTTTCACATTACAGTTATTTTGAAAAAGTCATTTTGCCATATGCGCTTTGCTTCCTCTTCCTCATCCTCAACCTGGCACTGGCTTTCTATGTTCATGCATTTTCTCTTTCTTGACTTTTGTTGCCACACAGTCGGACAAATGTAGTTGCCGTTTGCTTTGTTTTGCATGTTGTTGCTTTTGTTTTCGTCATTTTGCTTGCTCGCTTTTGATGCTTTGACCTTTTGACACAATGTGTGGGCCATAAAATACCAAAGGAATAAGGCGAAAAACAAGCGCATAGTGGAAGAAAACAAAGTACAAAGGGAAAATGGAAAAGCCGTAAAGAGTTAAAGTGGACAATGCGGCTGGCCGAGCTTAATGCAGATGTCAGCGAGGTGGGCGTGGCATAAGAGGCAGAGTTGCACCGTTATAGTGTCAGTTTGAGGTTAAGCAGCAAGAAAATATATTTAAACAAATGTTATTTATAAGAATGCCTCCAGGGTAACCGAGGAGTTGATTTGAGAGGGCGGCATGAAAAAAAAAAATAAAAATAAAAAAATAAGGCAACTGCATTGAAAAACAGTAAAAACTAAGAAATATAAAAAAGTTAAAAAATATGGCAACTCCCACCGGTATACGAAGAGCCTCGATACATTAAAAAACCCTCTTGAAGTAAAAAATTAAAAATATGAAAAAATAAAAAAAAATACATATATGGCAACTCTCATCGATATACGAAGAGCACCGACATATTAAAAAACCCCCCTAAAAATAAAAAATTAAAAATATAAAAAATTTTAAAGAAAAAATGGTAACTCCCACCGGTATACGAAGAGCCCCGAAGCATTAAAAAACCCCTTTAATATAAAAAATGAAAAATAAAAAAAAAAAATATTAAAGAAAAAATATGGCAACTCCCATCGGTATACGAAGAGCCCCGAAGCATTCAAAAACCGCCTTAAAGTAAAAAATTAAAAATATAAAAAAATTAAAAAAATATGGCAACTCTCATCGGCAACTGCAACTCTCATCGGTATACGAGGAGACCCGAGCCATTAAAAATATAATATATACATATTTCGACCAAAGTTTAATTTCTTAAAGCATAGAATTAAAAAAAAAATAAAATATAAAAAAATAAAAAATATTTCAACTGCAGCTTGACTCTCGTGCCGCGCTAAAAACAACAACCACAACAAAAGCGCATAAAGCAGCAAAACAACTGTTGAAATCAAATAAACTTTCCAACAAAGCTAGAGAAGACGAAAAATAGAGAGAGAGAGAGAGAAAAAAAAATAAAAAATAAATTTTGTTTTTGTACAATGATGTGTTGTTGCATCCTGCTGCTTGCTGCGTGGCATTGTGTTTTGCTGCTTTTTGTTGTTGTTGTTGCTTTTTGTGTTACCGATTTTACGGTGCACAAACGGTCAGCGTGCAACAAAAAGGATTTCAATGGAATTTTCACTTTACAAAGTGCGATGCAACGCACAAACAACAAAAACAAAATTTAAAAACGAAAAACAAAAAATAACTAACAAAAAAGCAGAAGAAAATTGAAATGAGAAATATATTATAGAAAAGTCGAAAAATGGAAAAGGACAAAACACAAAGCACAAAGCAAAATGCAACGCAAACTCATGCGACGCCAAGCGGGGTGGCAGGCAAGGTACTGAGGGAGTGGTGTGCAGGCAAATCGCCTGCTGGGTGGTCTCGTCTCGTCTTAGTTAAGATGCGATGCAGTCACGTGTGGCAGAGACGAATTTATAACACAAACGACAACAAGCGTAGCAACAACAGTAACAACAGCAACAATAACATTGGAAATGTAGCTCAAACAAAAACTTTGCAGTCGTTCAAATGCTACAAACGGCACAAAAACGTGTAATTTTTATAAAGTTTTGCCTTTTACTTGGACATAGAGACGACTATGTGTGCTTTTAAGTCTGTACATATGTTTCTATGCATGTATGTTTGTATATGTAATGGTAGCTACCGACGACCGACCGACACAAAGTAACTTTTAAGTGAAATGGACAAACGAAAACACACATATACACACAAAAAATCTAACCAGAAACACACACACAGGCATACACACGCATTTACAGCGAAGTGAGTATGGATGTAGGTGTGCATACAGCTTGCAAATAGATATTTTCCTAGAAAGCACTTGCGAGTACTCTCCCATATGTATGTACATTTACATATGCATACATATGTAACATATGTAAAGCTGAAATTGAAATCCATGCACATTAAGATGGTTCTGAAAGTTTTCTTTTTGTTGACTTTTGAGGTGAGTTTTGGTTGCTAAGTAATTTCGCTAGATGATAACAGCTGATCTTATTGAAGTAGCTTATTTTCCACTTAACCGCTTTGGCATTATATATCTGAACAGCTGATACAGTAAGGCTTGTTTGTAAAAAAATTTCTTAAATTCGAAGAATTGCCTATCGAAGATGGCAGATCGAAAACAGAATTTTTTACACATTTTACTAACAAAAGGATAAAATTGCAGTTCAAGCAAGGCGAAAATTGTGTGAAAAACTATAACAAAAATTGGTTTGTAAGATTTTGTTCCGGCAATTTCGTTCTTGAGGATGCACCAGGTCCTGGAAGGACTTTTGAAGCCAATGTGGATAAAATAAAGTCGTTGGTCGAGGGTAGTCGTCGAATAAACACTCCAGAGATTGCTGATAGAATAAATTTATCTAATGCGGTCCTTCACAAGAAACATTTAGGATTAATTCGTTGCTTGGTATATGGGTGCATCATGTTCTTACAGAATTCGTTGCATTAACAACGTCAGTGTTAGTGTTCCACAGGGATAATGCGGGAACTCATATACCCTTGATGACTCGCTAAAAGCTTTTTACAGTTTGAATAGAATGTGCCACTACACCCACCGACTCTTCAGACTTTCAGACTTGGCACCTTCGGACTATCGCTTGCGTCGGTGTCTTAAAAAAAAAAAACAAAAATAGTGTTTAAACTGCACAAAAAACAGAATTACCTAGTGAACGGCCGAATATTTGTACAAAATATTTTTTTGAATTATAAACAACTCGTTAGTATTTTTTTATTAAAAAAATTTATGGTGATAAAAAAGAAAAAGAGAATAACTTTATATTTTGAATAAATAATAATATAAAAAAAATAATAATTTTATAAAAAATAAAATAATCCAAGATTTTTTTTTAATTTGTATTTTTTTTAATTGCAACTTTTATTTTTTTTTTTAATTTTTAGAAAAAAATTTATTTTTTTTTAAATACTATTTTTTATTCAAAATATATTTTTCTTTAAATTGGTAATTTTTTATAATTTTTATTACTTTTTTTTAACACATAATTTTTTAAAGGAGATATACATACATATGTATGTATATATTTTTTGACTTGAACTTTTATTTATTTTTTAGATTTATCATGAAAAATATATACATATTTTGGTTTTTTTTATTTAAAATATATGTCTTCTTAAATTGCATATTTTTTATCATTTTTATTATTTTTTAACTCAAATTTTCAGGAAAATATCTTTAGTAAACTATTGTTTAAAGAAATTATATATTTTTTTAACTTATACTTTTATTTATTATTTTTTATTTATTTTTGAATTCAATTTTTCTAAAAAAAAATTATAAACGTATTAATTTTATTCAAAATTTATATTTTTTTATTGTATTTTATTTGATATGTTAAAGCTTTGTAGAAAAAATTGTAAATTTTGTATTAAACAAAAAAGAAATACGGAAAAAGAAATAAGTTTTTTGTTTTTGTTTTATTAAATTTAATCTCCAAATTGATAAACAATGTTATTATTATAATTTGTATTCAGGAAAAAATATTTTGAACATAAATATTATTTGCAATAACTCATTTTCATACGGAAAATAACCAAATCAAAAAACACATTTTTATTAAAATATATGTTTATATGTATTAAACGAAAAACTAAAAAAAATAAAGATTTAATATTTTTTTATTAAAAAAATAACTTTAACATTTTTTATTAAAAAAAACTTTATTAAAATATATATATAATTTTTTTATTGAAAAAAATAAATTTAATATTTTTTATGAAATAAATTTAATATTTTTTATGAGATAAATTTAATATTTTTTATGAAATAAATTTAATATTTTTTATTAATTGAAAATAAAGTTTTGCCATTATAAATAACAGTATAATTGCGAAAAAATTCGTCAAATTCTCCTGACACATTTATGCCAAAAAAGAAAGGCGAAACATTTATCATACACCCTAATCATACATATTTAGAAACGTATATATAAACATACATACATACATACAATTCATATGTACTAAAGACACTTTCTCGTTACTTTGTCAGCAACTCTTTGGAATTAAAATAAAACTGTAGCATTTTATCTGCTGTTACTTGCATTTCATTCCGAAATAGTCGTTTGCTATTGTTGTTGCTTTACTTTTCTTTTCTAAAAATTACTTTGAGCATTCGCCATACAATCTATTGCAGCGCTTTGAATTCAAATAAAATGATAAATAAATAAAAGTGAAGTATTTCTTTAAATGAATGACAGCTAGATGGTGATACTGGTGTATCTGTCTATGATACTATATATAAAAGATTGATGAAAGTGATGATAACAAAAATGTTAAAAAATTCACTAAAATATATTTTTCTTTTTTTAAAAAAAAAAATATATATTTTTTTTTATTTATTTTATTTTAAAATTCTGTTTACTCAGAATACCAAAATGTGCATCTTATGGATTGAAAAACCTGTATAAAAATTTGTTTGTAAAAAATTATTATATATAAAAAAAATTATAATTTTTGTTTATTCAAATATTCTAAGCCAGTAGAATTAAAAAAAAAGAAAAAAAGTTTTTATTTTTATTGCTTAGTAAAAAAAAATTATATGGGGTGTTCGAACACGTTAGGTAAAAATTTTAGTATTCTGCGGCTTTAGAGCATTATTTGTAATATTTTTTTGTCTTTAACCTTACTTTTTCAGCGTTCTTTACTGTATTATGGATCAAGTAATACATTAAGTTTTAAATTATTTGTAAAAATTTCCATAAAATAGCAATTACTCGTGATGATTTACGTCTTTGACGTCTATACAGATCTCTGCTGATCTATTGAGTGCCAAGAAATTTTAATTGAGAACGAATATCCTTTAAGAAATGTTTCTCACGGTTGCAATATGCTTTAAAGCAAGCCATGGAAGAACTAACCAACTGAAACCATAACCATCGTAAAATAGAATTCGAAAAACCATAGCTAAAGTGACGTCAGCAAATAAAAATACACCGCGTAATACTTAAAGTGTTATTGTGCTTCCACAATGCTTCTAGGAGTTTGTTAGCGCTTGAAAACTCGCAAAAATAATTTAAACAAAATTTAAAATAATTAAAAAAAGAAATTAAAATAATAAATTTAAAAAATTTGTGTAATTTATGAGTGTGATGTATTTTTATATGGATTTGGATGAGTGTGAAAATGCCAAAAAAATTCAAACTTTTTCCTCGGCAAGTTGAATTATGCACTTGTTTCTCACAGTGCATAAAAAATTTCAAACGCTTAGTGATGCCTAAATACTAACTTTTATGAGATAATTTACGAAGTAAAAGATTTCTTTTCAAATAGCCAAATTTAGCCAAATCTTATCTAGTATAAAAGCATATCTTATGAGGTAATCTTTAAAATATTTTTTTTTTAATTTTTCTATACTTCATAAACACTTCAAGGACATCAGATAAACCTTGCTTTTCGTAATCGAATTAAAAAAAAAAATATAAAAAATAAAAATGCATAAAATCCATTTAAAATAAGGCAGCTCGAAATGAATTTGGTTGACAAAAGCCACAGTCAAAATATTCAAAACAAAATAATAACATAGAAAATAGGAAACTTTTAAACAGTTTTAAAGCAAAACTAATTGTTTTTGGTAAATAAAAACATGTAACAAGAAGCATTATTATTTTACTTACGACTTTGATTTTCGCCTGAATCTCACGCAATTTCCGTCTGGCCAGCACCTGTATGTGCGAGCTGACTTGCTTTCGTGTTCTCGTCTTGCCTGTGCGTAGCTTGATATAACGAGCGATGAGTTCATTTCGGCCTGCAAAAAGAAAGAAAGCGAAAAACGTGAAAAACTACTGAGGAAATTGTGCGAGGAAAGATTGAATACATAATGAGCGACATTAATGAAATAAATTACAGGAAATTAACTATGAAATTCAGATGAAATCAGTACATTTTGTGCGAGTATTCGCCTTATGAAATAAATCTTAATAGGAATAAGAAGTAGGCGAGAGGGATTCCTCCACTGTAGGCTGGAGTACTTGCTGTGGAAGATTTAATTATTGTATAAGGCTTGCAGCTTGATTATAAATCGTCTGATTGTCTGTATCTATGTATACTACGTTAGTATTATATATGTTGCTATAGTCAGTACTCGTTTATAAAAATGGGTGTATTAAATATTTACTCAGCTTAATTTGGCAAATAATTTGTTTATTTGAGTAGCTCAATGCTGGCAAACGAGATTTTTTTTATTACTTTTCTCTCTTTCTCTGTAATAAATGTGTACGTTTAAGCCCTTTGGAGTTATTGATGGGTATCTGAGACTTAAATTAGTTCTTTTTTGCTAACATAATGTCTTAGTTTATGGTATATTACATAGTAAAATGAAATTAATTTCCATGACAGTGACCTCGGAAATTATGTGCGTTAATATTTGTTGTTGTTCTGTAATTAGTTTTATGGGAAAAATTAGCTGCTGGTTTCGTTAAATTAATTTTATGTGTTTATTGGACTGACAAGTCTTCTTTGCATGATTTTATGTGCTTAGAAATACAGCAGAATGTCAAAAAAGATTTCTATATAAATATACATATGTATATCGGTCATTCTAATACTTGAAACACAAAAAAAATATATCTTAGATATTATCCGATAAATATTTATTTTAATTACTCTTCATTAACTTCAGTAGCATGATTATTCAGACTTTTGTAAAATTAGTTAATCAAAAGGCTTTAAACGTTTCTTGGAACTTTTGAAGGGGGCTTCAAAACTATTTCTGATTGTCATGCTGTTCGGAATATGGAATATCAATAATTTAAGCGATTGTCTACTAAATTGATATATGAAAGAGAGGTGACTTCAAAGAACTGCAACTAGATATGAAAAGTCAGCCAAGATTATCCACATAACAATGAGCTCCTCAACTCAAATTCGACTAGTACAAAACTTTCTTAATACTTCACCAACAATGATGGGAAACATTGACCACACATTTATATGCACTTGAGATTTACTTTTCCACACTTCAAGGAAGAATTATTTTATGAAAAAATAATACATTTTTATAAACACAAATAAAAAAAATAATACATTTTAAAAAATCAAATTCACTTCGGGTTAAATAACTGTAATGCCGAAACAAAAAATTATAAAGTTAAAAAATTGCTACTTCGAGAACTCTTATATTCTTTATGTGGATGCAGAAGAGGAGGATGGAGTCATGTGTAGAAGTTCACGCAGGTGAGGAAAGTTCTCTGATCGCCATTCACTTGGGAGTGGCCAGAAACGATTCTTTTACATATGACTCAAGCAGCTCACGACTTCCGGTCTCTGACCAAGTATCCTCTGGGTAGCCTAAGAACATCCGTTCGAAGGCGAGCTAAAGTGAGAAGGCGAAATATCCCCTACTTAGGGTTGTGCGCTGGGTTTGGGACCCGCCACGTAAAAAAACGCACCAATGAAAACCAACAATCAGCCTCGGATGAGAGACCCCCCTTTTGATGACGACCATGGCAAGCGAAATAAGGACTACGAATTGAGGGCATGCACCTGGAATGTCCGGTCCCTTAATTGGGAAGGTGCCGCTGCCCAGCTGGTTGATGTCCTCGTGAAAATAAAGGCTGACATCACCGCCGTCCAAGAAATGCGATGGACGGGACAAGGACAGAGACGAGTAGGTCCTTGTGACATCTACTACAGTGGTCATATAAAGGAGCGCAAGTTTGGTGTTGGATTCGTGGTGGGAGAGAGACTCCGTCGCCGAGTACTATCATTCACTCCGGAGAATGAACGTCTAGCCACAATCCGCATCAAAGCGAGGTTCTTCAACATATCGCTGATTTGCGCCCACGCCCCGACGGAAGAGAAGGACGATGTGACCAAAGATGCCTTTTATGAGTGCTTGGAGCGCACTTATGAGAGATGCCCCCGCCACGATGTCAAAATCGTGCTTGGCGACTTCAACGCCAGGGTGGGCAAAGAAGGTATCTTTGGCACTACGGTCGGTAAATTCAGCCTCCACGAGGAAACATCCCCAAATGGGTTGAGGCTGATCGACTTCGCCGGGGCCCGAAATATGGTTATCTGTAGTACTAGATTCCAGCATAAGAAGATACATCAAGCTACCTGGCTGTCTCCGGATCGAAAAACCACCAACCAGATCGATCATGTTGTGATAGACGGAAGACACGTCTCCAGTGTTTTAAATGTGCGTGCGCTCCGAGGTCCTAACATCGACTCGGACCACTATATTGTTGCAGCCAAAATTCGCACCCGCCTCTGTGCAGCAAAAAACGCACGCCAACAAACACAAGGAAGGTTCGACGTCGAGAAGCTGCAATCACAACAGACAGCCGAACGTTTTTCTACTCGGCTTGCACTCCTGCTCTCTGAGAGCACTCGTCAACAACTCGGTATAAGGGAACTGTGGGACGGCATCTCAAACTCCTTACGTACAGCTGCAACCGAAACCATTGGTTTTCGGGAAGTGCAAAAGAACAGTTGGTACGACGAGGAGTGCCGTGTCGCAGCGGAGAGAAAACAGGCTGCCTACCTCGCAACGTTACGATCGACCACAACACGTGCGGGATGGGATAGATACCGAGAGTTGAAGAGGGAAGCAAGACGCATTTGTAGACAAAAAAAGAAAGAGGCCGAAATGCGTGAGTACGAAGAGCTTGATAAGCTGGCCGACAGGGTAATGTTCGAAAATTCTACGAAAAGATGCGGCGGCTTACAGAAGGTTTCAAGACCGGAGCATACTCTTGTAGAACCCCCAAAGGTGATCTAGTCACCGATGCCCAAAGCATACTTAAATTATGGAGGGAACACTTCTCCAGCCTGCTGAATGGCAGTGAACGTACAACGCCAGGAGAAGGCGAACCCGATTCCCCAATCGATGACGATGGAGCAGATGTTCCATTGCCCGACCATGAAGAGGTTCGAATAGCAATTGCCCGCCTGAAGAACAACAAAGCGGCAGGGGCCGACGGATTGCCAGCCGAGCTATTCAAACACGGCGGCGAAGAACTGGTAAGGAGCATGCATCAGCTTCTTTGTAAAATATGGTCGGACGAAAGCATGCCCAACGATTGGAATTTAAGTGTGCTGTGCCCAATCCATAAAAAAGGAGACCCCACAATCTGCGCCAACTACCGTGGGATTAGCCTCCTCAACATCGCATATAAGGTTCTGTCGAGCGTATTGTGTGAAAGATTAAAGCCCACCGTCAACAAACTGATTGGACCTTATCAGTGTGGCTTTAGACCTGGTAAATCAACCACCGACCAGATATTCACTATGCGCCAAATCTTGGAAAAGACCCGTGAAAGGAGAATCGACACACACCACCTCTTCGTCGATTTCAAAGCAGCTTTCGACAGCACGAAAAGGAGCTGCCTCTATGCCGCGATGTCTGAATTTGGTATCCCCGCAAAACTAATACGGCTGTGTAAACTGACGCTGAGCAACACTCAAAGCTCCGTCAGGATCGGGAAGGACCTCTCCGAGCCGTTCGATACCAAACGAGGTTTCAGACAAGGCGACTCCCTATCGTGCGACTTTTTCAACCTGCTTCTGGAGAAAATAGTTCGAGCTGCAGAACTCAACAGAGAAGGTACCATCTTCTATAAGAGTGTACAACTGCTGGCGTATGCCGATGATATTGATATCATCGGCCTCAACACCCGCGCCGTTAGTTCTGCTTTCTCCAGACTGAACAAGGAAGCAACTCAAATGGGTCTGGCAGTGAACGAGGGCAAGACGAAATATCTCCTGTCATCAAACAAACAGTCGTCGCACTCGCGACTTGGCACTCATGTCACTGTTGACAGTCATAACTTTGAAGTTGTAGATAATTTCGTCTATCTTGGAACCAGCGTAAACACCACCAACAATGTCAGCCTGGAAATCCAACGCAGGATTACTCTTGCCAACAGGTGCTACTTTGGACTGAGTAGGCAATTGAAAAGTAAAGTCCTCTCTCGACGAACAAAAACCAAACTCTATAAGTCGCTCATAATTCCCGTCCTGCTATACGGTGCAGAGGCTTGGACGATGACAACAACCGATGAGTCGACCTTAAGAGTTTTCGAGAGAAAAGTTCTGCGAAAGATTTATGGTCCTTTGCGCGTTGGCCACGGCGAATACCGCATTCGATGGAATGATGAGCTGTACGAGATATACGACGACATTGACATAGTTCAGCGAATTAAAAGACAGCGGCTACGCTGGCTAGGTCATGTTGTCCGGATGGATGAAAACACTCCAGCTCTGAAAGTATTCGACGCAGTACCCGCCGCGGGAAGCAGAGGAAGAGGAAGACCTCCACTCCGTTGGAAGGACCAAGTGGAGAAGGACCTGGCTTCGCTTGGAATATCCAATTGGCGCCAAGTAGCGAAGAGAAGAAACGACTGGCGCGCTGTTGTTGACTCGGCTATAATCGCGTAAGCGGTGCCTACGCCAGTAAAGAAGAAGAAGAGGATGCAGAAGATTTTTCATTTCTAACCAAAATAATAGCTATGTGCCATTCGCCATACATTAGCGAGTAACGAATCGAACAGGCTATACCAGAAGTCGTATCAACTTGTTATCTTCGTTATTGGTTTTATATCTACTACATGTTTTTTAAGATGAGAATAGTGTCAAAAAGACAGTGAGCAGAGAGTGGTTGAATCGATGATGCTGATGATGATGATGCTTAAGGGGATATTCGTGTTTTGAATAAAAAAAAAATTATAATTGTTTTTTATATTTTCGAAGATTAACTATTTAAGGATATGTCTACAAGCGCATTTTTTCAAATTCAAATTATTAACAAAGATATTATATAAGTGTTTTGCTAATCTGGTCAAACTGCGCGGCCGGAACAGAAATTGTAGTGCGTTTTTTCGAAACTTCCTTTTTTAAAATATTACCAAGGTTCCACAGGTTTCAAAGTTTCCAATCTGGTCGGCCGGAACAGAAATTTTAAGCTCGTTTTTCTCGAAATTGTCTTCTTATAAATGATGCCAATGATTTTTCATTTTCTACTGGAGGGATTTATCTCAAATTTTTAGAGAGTAATTTTTAAATACTTGTTTATGTCTGGAACTATCTGTATCCCCTAATTTCTATTTTGAAAAAATTCAAAACGGCACAAACATTTTCCGTTTGTTCGGGCAGTCGCCATTTCGTGATTTTTTCCAACTTTTCCGTAGTACCGAAAATTGCGACATTATTCTATAACAATAATCTTTTTTTGGTTTCCGATTACTAGGAAGATTTAAATCGTGGGTACAGTTAGGTGTTATTGGGGCCCTACTTCATCAGCTGCTCATTATTGAAATATATAACTTTTTTTATTCCTTTATGGTTTGAACTCTCCATAAAATACAATTTTAATCTATAACCCAGTGTTTCTTGAAATATTATATTAAAGAGACTTCTTCGTGAGGCGATGCAAGGTCGTTTTTTTAATTGAAGTACAGATTGCAACAGTGTCAATATAATAGAGAAAAGCCTGTGATCTATAGTGATCCCAACCGAAAATATGTTCGAAAATTTAGATTTTAACTTGGATAATAATCCATGTTAAATTTTGTGGGAATATCTCGTGAAACAACAAAGTTTTTCATAGAAGGGAAAGATTTTGATCGTCCACTTTGTATTGCAGCTATGTATATGCTATATCGATTCGATATCGGCAGTTTCAACAAATGAGCTTAAGGGGGCATTCTGGTCTAGAAGCCCAAATTTTAGGTATCTTTTTTTGACGCAATAAAAAAAAGTCAAAATTTAACTATCCATTTTTTACATGCCTTTTATTAATATTCTAAGAATACAAAAGATAAATAATATAAGAAAAAAAATTAAATTAAAAAAAACTGCAGGAGAAGTGGAGGCTGATAAAACAATGGCTTGTCCTGGTGTGCGTAATATAAATCCTTTCCGTAACCTAAAATGAAAATTTATGCGAAATCCGTGAAGAGTAAAAGTGTAGTTATCGCACTACGAAACGTTTTTGAAAAAAAAAAAAATACAAAATGGTGGAGGTTTGAAAAAAAGCTTTCGTATTTTCCTTGTTTTTTTTGTGGTTCGAAATTTTTAAAAAATAAAAAAAAATCATTCGAAAGCTCTTCGTATTGCGATATTATAATGTATAAGAAAGCTCTGTGTAAAATTTCATGTGAATCGGTTGAGTAGAAATTGAGATATCATGCACACCGTTTCTAGAAAAGTAGTTATGAGAAAAACGAGTTTAAAGTTTGAGAAAGGCAGCTAAGTCGGCACGTCACAAAATGAGCTGTAACTCGGAAAATAATTTGAATTTCGAAAAATTCGCTTAGGGACATTTTCTTGAAGGGTTATACTATAAAAATATGCAAAAAAAAAAAAATAAATTTTTTCGAATTTCTAAACCAGAATACCCCCTTAATACACATCAACAATTTGCATGGTTAATGAAGATGTCCGCTTAATACAGCGTCCATTTAATAGATATCCATTTATGTAATATAGCGTCCATTTATGCAATAGAGCTTCCATTTAATATAGCATTCACTGTATTCTTCATTTATGAATTATTTTTACTGTCCTATCTTCTAAGTTGGTTCGAACTGGACACAGTGTGCTAAAGTTTACTGAAATCGGTTCAGTAGTTTAGGGGTCCATCGCGGACAAACAACGTGACATGTCATTGTAAAACGATATGTATCTATATTTAAATATCTTCTTCACGATGGTTAAACATTTCCCTAAATAACGGTATCCTTTGCACTATATTCGCGTATTTGCATAATGTAATAGCGAACCGAATTTGACACCGCGCACTTGCCGCTAAGTCACGCCCACCAAACCTAAACAGAAATCACATTTAAGCGTGTATATGTATGTACGAGTATATTTGTAGGTATGAAAGCATCAGCAGCAAATATAAATTTAATCAAAATTAATTTGCACCAACAAAGAGACAAAGTGAAGCGCAAACACTCCGGAGGGGTGAGGACTCGGCGCTTTGGGTAAACGAAAATATTCATAGCTCGCAATATTACACAATTCACTAACGACCAGCAGCAGCAGCAACAACAATAGCAACAAGCGAGTAGTGGAGCAACAAGGCGCGCGCTCATATAATAATAAATAAAATAATGACAGAAGACAGACAGACAGACGGAGGGACAGACACAGAGAGAGACACAGGAACAGACACAGAGAAAGACACAACGTCAGCCAGGCAGGGACACAAAAGAAAATACAACAACAATGCGCTGTGTTGAACACTATGTTTGCGCTCCCTTTTATTTTACGCCCTTTACTGCTTGACTTGGCTTGCGGCCGCTGCTTGCCACTTGCCGACTGTGGCTGTTGTCTTTCAACCCCCCGCCTTCGTCCTGTCACCTCAGCACGCTGCTTGGGCGCACAGCGCCCTTCAATTCTATTGTTTTCACTATAATTTTCTATGTTTTCGCAAAAGTTCAGTTCAAGTTTGTTGTTGTTGTGACACTTTGCTTCTTCGCCATTGAAGCTCCCAGTCATTGTCTTCTGTTTGGTGCTGTTAATGCTTCGCTGTGGATGCTGTCTGAACTCTTGCGCTGCGCGTACAATACTTTCCCTTCCCCGCTCAGCAAGCAAAGTTGCGCATTGACTTGCCTTAACCAGGCTTCAGCGCCCTTCTCGACTAATGCGTTCTTCATGTGCCGGCTCTGACCTCTGCGTCTTCCACATTGTCTATTTTGGTCGTGACGTTGGCGTCGCCGTCGTCGTCGTCGTTCACTAATTGCACATTCTTGGCATAGTTTCACTTCTAACCGAATAAAATTATATTCATTCACTCAACGAAAAGCGTACTACACCCTCCTCAACGCGCATTTGATTCCTTCACTACTTTGGATATGGATTTGTGTGTCTGTGTGCGCCGCCAGTCTTGCAGAAACTTCCTCGCTTTTCATTGTTTTCCAACGCGCCCAAATCTCCAACTCTACCCTCCTCGGTTCGCTTCACTTTGGCCTTCACCAACATTTGTTGCTTTGTATTCCTTAGCACCCGCAATGAGCCTTTGCCGACGCCAACTTAACTTAATATCAACTTGGCTGAGGAAAATAGGAAGAAAAACGCAAAATTGTTAGAGTCAACAGCGCAGGGTGTGGATATCTAGAGTTTGGACTTTCTAGGTGTTTGCCTCCAGCGTTTTTCTTAACCTCTATTTGTGTGTGTGTTCGTCGCTGCTGAAACTCGCTTGCGACTCGTCCGCGTATTGCCTGCAGCTTTGGTCCCGCCGACCTTTACAGCTTGTAGAGAGTCTCAGTAACTTCACTTTTCTTTCAATAACTCGCAAAAGTTCGCTGGCTTCCTTTTAGTTTTGCACTATTTCGTTTTTGGTTGACAGTTTGTTCGACAAAGGCGTTGTAGATAGTAGTTTGCTATATATTGATTGTTTTGTAAAAGAAGTCAGCAACAAAAGTGTAAAGTTTAAGGAGTTAGCGCTGCAAGTACTTTTATCTACTTGGAAGATCTTGTGTTTTCATGCGATTTTCAATTTTTTTTTTAATATTGGCACTCAGGTTTCAATTGCCAAAAAACCATTTACGGTTATTTTATTTATTATTGTAATATTAAGGAAGGTTAGTTAAGTATGCTTAAAGGTTTGAAGCGGTTTAAAAGCATAATTGTTTGTTTGATGCGGTGTAGTCTTTGGGATTTGTTTAGTAAGTTTGCAAATCTAAATTTATTTAACTCTTTCATCCGATTATGGAAGATTACTTCGCTTCTTATATGTCACTAGCGCTGGTCTATTTGGTTCAAAGACTAACATAACATATCTTTGAAGTTCCTCTCGCATTTGTGAAGTTACATCAGCTAATCAGCAAGATATGACTCTACTGTTTTTGGTTTATCAATGTTATTCAGAGGACTAAGGCTCTTTTTACTGATGCAGCAGTATGCCTTCCTCATCCGAGGCTGTTGTGTCCTTTTTTTATCAACGCCAATAAAGAAGAATAGTATTACACCTTTGTTCTTAACTTCACTATATTTTTGGAAACAAAAAAAAAAAAATCTAAAAAACTTTGTCCAGAAGGTTTATGAAAATGTTTCCAATGAGAATGATGAATAAAGTTTATTAAAATATTTTCAAATAAAATGATGAAGAAGAACGGTAGACGACGACGAGGATCAACGTAAGAAAGCTTGATCGGCACCATTTACCTATGTAATCTCGTACTCTTACTTTAGTATCAGTATATTTTACAACTATGGAATTATCCGGTGACAGAGCTCTTCCAAATCTATCCACAGTGTTAAAGGGCACCATGCAATGATCTATCAGTTCTTTGAAAACGCCGTTATTTTGGCAATTTTCGATCGTTTTTCAACCGGATGTCATTGTAAGAATAATATTTGTATATTCTAGCAGAGAATTTCTTTTTAAGTTTCAGCCATGGAGCAGGCCCGAATCATTGCAGCTGTGGTGGACCCGTGTTTAGCGCTGTCGAAAATCGTGTGTGGCTCCAAAAATATTTTTATTTTTTTATTTTCAACATTTATAATTTCTATTCTTAAAATTTATAGTATAATTATACCCGAAAAATTTTAAAATCATTGATAAAGTATTTTTTTTTATTCTCGAAAATTTCGTTTTAGGCTGTCACCATGCCTGTTAAGGGGTTACATGGGTTTCGCGGCTGCAAAAAACTGATTTCTTATTATGTTGTTTAAGTCAATAACATCTCTGGAACGTGTTCCCAATTGCTCAGGTCGATCCGAGTAATAGTTTCGGAGATACGGTCTTGAAAAGTTTCGCACTGGAGGTTAGCTACAATATGAAGTCACTTAAAACTTTAATCGCGTTTTTCTCTAATCTTTCGTTTCAAAAATAGTTGTTAAGATTTTTCTCGAACTACTCAATCGATATTAATGAAATTTAGGCAGGTTTTCGAGCCATAGTCGGTTGTCAAGATATCTCTCGAATTACTCAACCGATCTTAGTGAAGTTTACCCTGTTTTTCGAGACCGATCTTATCAAATTTATACTGATTTTAGAGATATATTCAGTTATCAAGATTTTTCTCGAACTACTCAATCGATATTAATGAAATTTACGCAGGTTTTCGAGACATAATTTGCAAGGTCTTGAACGAAGAATTTTTTTGCTCAATTACAACTATTTAAAAAAACAAAAACGTTGAGAAATCTTCATCAAAATTTGTAAAGACGTCTGCCAAAAATATCATATTCATTGTTTTTAGTTTTCCTTTCTCCAATACCTAGTTTAAGGTCTTAATTAAAACACGTATTTTTTATCTTCCGATTTTCCTATAAGAAGTTCTGCTGTCAACGCCTTGACACCTTTTTAACGAGGGATTGCCGGATGTGGCGTTGAAATGGCCAAGTTACGTGGAATTTTCTTTAAAAATTTCCCAAAATCTTTGTAAGATATGTGCCTTGGGACTAATAAAAAATTTGAATAACATATTAAATTTTTTGTATGAAAAAAAAAAAAAAATTGAAAATAAGACGTTTCTTGCTTGTGGAAACTCATGTAAAAGGTGGCTGTGGTTAGAGAACGAGTAGAGGTTACTGTGAGAGAGTAGGACAATTTGTTTTGCTTGTGAAATTGTAAGTTCCTCTAACATTCAGGGGATGAAAACAACAAAAAAATCAGTACTTGAATTTTCTATCGAAACTTGGCCTTAAAGATGGTAATGGAGTTGAAATTTGAGACGATAGTAAATACAAAATGATATTAATAACCTCTAAACTCACCAAAACAAGACTTTCCTCAGGCCAAGCATTGGAAAGGGTTCACACAAATGAAATGAAATATATACCATATATAAACGAAAATGAAATAAATCCATATTTCATATGAATACACACTAGTTAGAGTATATGTTCATACTAGTACTATATTCATTTCTATAACTTTCTGGCTGAACCATACAAATTTCTGATGAAAAAATGTCAAAATGCTTGATAAATATTCGAAAATGCCATTTGCTAAAGAATCGCTATTGAATTGACTTGCGAAGCAGGTACATGAAATAGCACTTTTCCGATGAAAAATGCAAACACGAAAAAAAAAATAAAATAAAATAGAATAAAGTAAAATAGAATAGAATAAATAACTGAATTGTGTCGCCGAGGCGATGCTGCACGTTGGGGTCGCACGTAAACGGTCAGCACACCGAATGAAACTCAATTCAAGCGGTCACTTCATTGAAATGCATTTTTTGCATTAGATTATGTCAACCGTCCCAACCCCGAAAGCACACAAGCCCTTGCGAGGTGATATTATACCTACTACCTCCTTCAGCTTAACCCCTCAGTTAGCTCGTCAGCGTCAGCTCAATATAGCGTCCCAGCTTTTGCACTTTGCATGGCATAATTTACTCCAAACATACTCAGTTACATAGTATATATATGTGTATGTATTTATATAGTTTGCCATTTTCTTGTGCGCCACCTTCGTCACCGACTGGCGTTTACCAACAGCGAGACGGACATCTTCCATATTCGCACATTAAATCCTTCAGACATAATCGTCCCTGCAGACGTGATGAATTTTGCATGGATGGCCCACCAAGCGAGCGCTTCAGCCAGGAGTGGGTTGCGAACTTATCAGTTCATCCACGGAGCTGACCGACGGCTTGACGAAATGTCGCACCGTTGCACGTACAAATTTTTCTGTTTCGCTCACTCTGTATGAGAGAGTGTGTGTGTGTGGCTGTGTGGGTGAAGTGAGTAGAGTGGATTTGGCGTTGGGTTGATGGCGGATTAGTTGGGCTGCTGGCGAGTATTAGTGAAGCTTTTCTTCCATTTCTATTTTTTTGCACACCACTTGTTGTTGTTGTTGTTGTTTTTGTTATGCGTTGGCCTGGAATTGTATTTGCGCGCGCTTTGAATGGACACATTATTGAAATAAATCGACTGGACAAGCATGTAAATTGAATTTTGCATTTTCATAATAATAGTGACAACACACACACACCCACACAGGCACACATACATCGGCAACGCCACGTTTGTGCTCGAATTTGTATATTAAATTTGCTGTGCAACGGCATAATGATGAAAGGAAATTTATGCTTAATGTGCATGTGCTTGAGAAAATAAGCATGAAGACGGAGGCTTTAAGGAGAATTAAGTTAATAGAAGCTGTAAGGATTCTGAGCAAATAAAGTGAAAACAAATCTCATCCACGAGTTCTTTCAACACTCGTTTGAAGACTTTTGAGAACCGTTACATCTTCTTAGCCATTTTTTTTTTTATAAAAATCTATATCTTTTATAACTAAGAGCTTGTTAAATTTGATCCATCCACTTTAGCAGCTTCATTATGTCGAGAATTTGATGCGATGATTTTAGTAGAACAATAGAATGACGGGGTATCTTTAATAAATATCTCACATAGATCAGTAATAGTTTGGCGATTAAAAAGGCAGGCGCCAGAGCGGCGGTCCGCTGACGACCTTTGAAACCGTGAAAAATCATCCGTCTCAATCGGCTGAAGGCTGGGTATTCACTATGATAATGTTCACAGCGTCTCTTTTCATCCATTTTTCAAATTTCCTGAAAATGTCACCTTAAGAGTAGGTGCCCTGTGATGATCCCTACAATGTTACTGAATTATCTTTTTTCTGGAACAAATAACACTACCTCAAATAACTTTCTTTTATGCCCTGTGTTGCTACTGTTGCAAGACCTGAAGTGTTCCTCCAGATTTCATTGCTTCAAACAACACTTGGAGAAGCTAAATGGTTTGACGGCAGCTTAGAGGATATTTGTTCTCCGCATTGAGACTTAGTATTGGCGCTACGTAGTATAGCTTTAATTGCCGCTTGGCTGTTCACTAGAAGGTTTATGGACTTGTTGTTTAGTACAGAAGCCAACTTGGCACCTTCTGTTTATTTTCGTTGGCTCTGAAGCATGCCTCTGGTAGCCAATAGTAAAATATACTCTATGGAGAGGTTACTGTTAGTCATTTAGGTTATATAGATCTTGTTATTTTGCAAATGAGATTTTAAAAGAATGCTAAGTAGTGATCGTAGATGATCCTCAAGAGGAAATCAACATCGAAGTGTTTGCCCCAAGATCGAATTATAATATATAGTAAATGACGGTAGTCTTTAAAAAATGATCTTACGGAAGATTATACGAACCAAATGTTCGAATTTCCATGACAAAATATAAAAATGAACCACGAACCACGTCCAGGACGGCCATCAACATCACCTGATGATCAACACGTCAATAAAATAAAGGAATTGGTGCTTGAGAATCGACAACTAAAAGTCAGAGATCTTATTATCATTGTTAGAATATCGATGGGATTAGTAAAAACCATTTTGAAATATCATTTGGGACCTAAAAAAAGGTGAAAGCACGATTGATTCCAAAAGCATTAAATTTTTTTGAAAAACAGCGACGCGTTAACGTCTGTGAAACCATGCTTTCTGACTACCTAGATAACATGAAACTTATTATTAATGGCGACGAGTCTTAGATCTATGCTCACGACCCGGAAACAGACGATCAACCGGCCTAATATCGTGGCAAAGGTGAGTCGAAGTTGAACAAATCATGCCAAAGCAGGTCAAAAATCAAGGTTATGTGGACTGTTTTCTTCGATTATCGTGGTGTGGTGCACTTCTAATTCCTTCCGAACATCGAAACTGTCAACAAAGAATACAATTTGAGTGTTATGCGTCGTTTGCGCGAAACTATTCGTGGAATGTGGTCGAAATTATGGGTCGACAACTCTTGGTTTTTGCACCACGATAATGCACTGTCGTATACTGCATTGATTCATCGTGAGTTTTTCGCCTAATTTTCAACCAATATCGTGCCGCAACCAGCGTAGTCGTCTGCTTTAGCTGTAAGTGACTTTTCGCTACTCGGCGAACTCAAACAACAGCTCCGGTGAAACCGTTTTGAGTCAATTGAAGACATTAAACCTGAGTCACTAGGCGCATTGAAAGCTATTCCGGAAATTGACTTTAACAAATGTTTCGAGGATTGGAGGAAAACTTTGGCACACGTATATTGGGGCGAAGTGGGATGACTTTGAGGGGGCGGCATAGATTTTGAAAAATAAATTAAGAATTGTAAAGTCTTACTATTTTTTGCTCATAAGTCTAGTAGTAGACCAGATCTGCAGAGTTATAGATCTACAATGATATAAATTTATAAAATTCTTTTAAATTAGAATTTTTATATTATTTTATTAACTTTAACAAACATTTTAAAATTTGATATTAAATTTTTAACTTTTTTTCATAATTGTTTTATTTTACACCCCTTGCAAAGAGCTCCATTTCTTTAAATTTATCTTTATTTCCATAACTTCTACGCCACTTCTACTGCTCAGCTAGTCTCTAGATACCAACAGTGCACTCAATATATATATATATATTGATAATATCATATATATGTATATATGTTGTATATACATATGTATATCACATACACACTCAGTGCTCTACATCTTCTGGTTCTTCTTCTTCTCTTGCTCACTTGTGTGCTGCAGCGCATTAATTGAAACTGATTAACCCCTTTGAACTCGCTGCTAGACTCATACCGATTTTTCTGCACTTTTTTTTGTTGTTTTGTTTTTTTATTTCGTTTGTCAGTTTGCAGCAAACACTTTGTTGCATTGGCGACAATTGCAGTGGCCACCTTTTCGTTATGCACCTTGGCCCCACTAACACAGCGACGCAATCAATTTGACACCACAACTATTCAAAGCAATTAGATGATGGCTGGCTTGTTGTTGTTTTACGCTGGTTGTTATTGCTGTGCTGGTTGTTGATTTTGTCTTTGTTGTTGTTTTTTTGTTTATTTACTGGTGGAGGCGTTAAGTGGCAACACTCTGAATTTGATTGGGTTGACGGGATTCAATTTAATGCATTAAGATGACACCAACTAGGCAGCAGACATACGTACATATGTACATACATACGTAGCCTATACGAGTACATGTCAGTATGTATATATTTGTGTATATATCTATATATGTATATGGTGTCTGTTAGTAGTAAGTGGAATGGAGATTCGGGAGACCCTAAGCTAAAGTTATCTGCATCTGTTGCTAAACCATCTGCGAAAGTGAAAGCACAACTATCGGTTTGAGTTCAATACAGTATAGTAGGTTGACACTGCGGTAAAGTGTTATAACCCCTTTCTTGTTGATTGGCGTAGACACCGCTTTTCGGTTATAGGTTATACCTATAATCCCTTTATAGTCATAAAAATATCTGATCGAAGAAGTGTCGAAACGAACGCGGCTGCAATATCATTTCTAGTATAGTTTGATCTATGCTACTTGCTTGTTCGACTGGCCACTTTTCCGGAATTGTCGAGTTGAAGCAGAATTTTTTTAAGCCGGTGAAAAGGCTTCTTCGAAAACTTCCAGTTCCATAATATTTTGTTGAATACTGGATGAATGAGTCGCACGTGAGCTTGGCGAGGGCGGGTTAACTAGCAGCATTACTTCAGATGCAAGGTACTTCGAGTTCCAGCTAAATACCAAGCTGTCTAAAGGGCTACTCTGCAAGAATTTTTAGTTTTTGAGTCTTTAATCGGTCATTGTGCAGTCAACGTCGACATGTTGAGGTTAAAACATTGGTCGAGTTTATTTCATCGAAAACGAGTTTGAATCATGTTGGCACATTCTTCTTGACCACAACTTAATTCAACATTCAAACCGATTGGGTCTCATAATTTTAATCAGCGAAGATGCCAATTTTTGAAGCTGTTTCGAGTTTGAAATATGTTAACACAATATTCTTGACAGTCTTTTAAATATATCAAGGCTAAAACCGCTTGGATCTCATAATTTCAACCAGCCAGATGAACTACCGGGCGTAGAAACAAAGCCTGCCAACAAATTTCTATTGGAGTTAAGACACTGTGTCGATACGTGCAATCCAACTACATTAGTTTGCTGGCTGACTTTACAAAGGATTTGTCTTTAACTGTCTTAAGCTCTGGTAATCAACTGGTTAGCTAGTATGTAAAAATTCGTCGGACGAAAACCCTAAAGTTACAAAAATAGTATTTTTAGAAGAATGTCACATCTTTTAGACAATTTTCACGTCCTCGGGTGAAACCTCTTCGCTTATAAGAGGCATTACGATTTGTTTTTGTTGTTGTTGTAGTGGCATAAAACGTTTCTGAAGTAATTTCGAGGAATAGTGTCGAGTTGACAGTTCTTGGCCGGATAAAAATCCAGGTCCGTTCCGGTAACTTAGACCCAACTGACGTGAGAACGGCATTAAGATTTGTGGGCTGTACGTGTAACGAAAACATAGAATTCCGGAAATTTGTAAAAAATATAGTTTATATAAAATCTAAAATCATCTCAGAACTAAGAAACATTAACATTTCTTCTCAAATTTCGTGATTTTTAGCAAAATTTACCAAAAAGAAAATAAAAAAAGGAAAACTTTAGTACTCGGACTTGCCAAACTTAAGCCATCGAACTACTTTATTATCGGCAAAACTTTTACGGGCTACGCTGAGTGTGTGCAAAATTTTTCTAATTCGCACTTTTGTAGCCAAAATTATTTCACACTTTCGCACCCGCGCCGCGGCAACCACCCAGAATTGCATATTTTTGAGTTATGACGCGGGTGTCATGTGTGAAAGCCAAAGCTGAAGGCAAAGCAAGCAGTGGAGCACGAGGGGGAGAGAGCGGCAATGATTTGGGTAAACAATGTGCACATACACACATACACAAGCACTTTGATGCGCTGGCCAAAGTTGCTTGTGTCAAAACCTCAGCTGCTCGGTCACGATGCGCGGCTGGCGAACTTTCACTGCGTCATTGGCCGCCATTATTTTTAATTATTACATTATAAGCTGGAAAATTCTTGATTGCCGAACAAGTGCCGCGGTAAAGCGCTATGGATGATGCGCACATGCATGAGCTGGTGTGCATGTGTATGTGTGTGTTATTGTGTTTTCGTATGTGCGGCCACCGCAATGGCGGTGAATGGCAGCCATGCAGCGGCGACTCATGATGATGACGAGCAGTTGACAAGCCACAGTGCACAGTGCACTTGTAAGGGTATGTGTGTTGTATATATATATGTATATATGTACATATATGTATATATATGTTTGTGTGACATTGTTCGGCTTTAATGACGTTGTCGTTGACATAAGCGCCGGAATCAAATCAGTTGAACGCATAATTCTTGTTGGCCCTCTCGACTAGCACCAGTAGCCGTATCAGTACACACATACATACTTGCATTTACACTCACACATGCACATTGTTATTGCTTGCCCGGATCGCACACATGCAACAAATGCCGCTGGCGAAGTGTAGAGGTGAAACATTCGTGGCCAACTTTCAACTATATTGAAGCAATTGGCGGTATTGACGTTGCATGTGGCAGAGTCTTCGATAGCAAAAAATCAACGTACATGCATAAGTCGAAAATTTCTGAAATTCATTATCAACAGCAGCGTATATTGCTTGTAAAAGCCACAAGCCGTGGTGCAGGCAGCTGTGCGTTAGGTGAGCTTAAGCGCAGCCGGCAGCTGCCAGCTGAGCGCCAATCACGTTCCACTCAAAATGCAACTCAGTAGGTGCCATAATCACATTGACGTGGTATATAGTTGGCAGTTTTCATAAACTTTATTAATTTTTTGTTGTTTTTTCGCATTTTTATAGTTTTTTTTTAGTTTATGGTTGGGCGCTACACTAGACCTCGTTAACGTTGCGCCAATATTGATTATCATTTTTGTGGCTAAATAATGGCACAACATGCTTGGAAGTGACGCAAACTTGTTGGTGCTGTAATTTGGTGCTTGTAAAGTTTTTTGATAGGTGTGTGAAGTACTGGTGGGAGGAGCAAGAGTTATCTAGTTAGGGAGATGGGGTCGTTTAATGGGTCGTTTAATGAGCCAGTCAACTTTTTGGACGAATGATACATTTTTTCGGAAGAATAAAGTGTGTTTTAACTCAAATATATATGTTTAAGGTAGTAGTCTGGTTACTCATGCCTATTTTCATGACTTCTTTGGGGTATGGTTTTTTTATAGGAAAATAAAAATGAATTATCTTCAATATTTACAGTATTTTTATTCACATATTGAAAATATAAAAAAAATGTATTTGAAAAAATTTACTTTATTAAAAAAAATGCACGTGGATGGCCCGGGTGATTTAGGTTCTTGATGTTACCTGAAATAAAATGTTCTTGATTATTCTTAACCTATAGACATGTCATTCTGGTCGAAACTACTGAAGTTAAATTTCAAGGGTAAATAACAAAATGGTGGACTTTGAAAAAAAAGCCCTTTTATTTTAGCAAAGAAAGGTTGTAAAATAAAAAGTTAGGAGTGAAAAAAATTCTCGTTGGTACCAACGAGAACTATAAGTGTGTAGAACAGCCTGGAAAAAATTTGAAAGCAATCGGTTCAGTAGAAAAAAAGTTAGGACCCGGGCCGACCAGAAAAACAATGTTTTGAGAAAAACGCGTTGAAAGTTCAACAACTCCGAGGTCCTGTCAGTTGTATTTCAAATTTGTCTGAAATTTTCGCAGTATATTCTCAAGATATTGTACTTTCAAATTAAGAAAAAAAAAATTTCGAAGTTTTGAATCTAAGTTACCAGACTACTACCTTAAGTAGGTTTTTGAAATAATTTTAGGAAAGCTATTGAGATACTTTTGAAAACGCTGTTGGAGATACTAATGAAAATGACTTTGTAACTCAGCCATATTTGGTTTGGAAAACTGTTGAGATGTAAATGAGACACTATTGGGAAACTCATAAATTAAGTTTTGTTTTCTTTTTTGTGATAATTTCTTTGATGGCATCTTATCACTATTTGGTAGGCTTTTGTTAAATCTCTTAATTCGAAAAAAAAGAAAACAAATGGTATAAAAAATATTTCTCAGTGTAATAAGTTTATTTTATAGTCAGATACTAAATTTTTGTGTTTAATGAACTGGGATATTAACGTATAACTTCTGAGATAATACTTTTTTATATACAAATTTTTTTCAGAAGTACTTCCAGTAATAGAGTTCAGAAAGCAGTTAACTAATCTTCTGTTAATTAATTTTTTTTTGTTTTAGAATAAAGCAGAGCGCCTGTTTAGCGAGCAAATCATCTACTTAGTTCTTAGTTTGGTTAATGTTTTCTTGTGGAAATTTCTATATGGTTATGACGATACTTTCATTTTATATTTCAAGTATTAAAAAAAATTCTGAAGCTGGAAATTTATTAAAAAAAAAATTAGAACAAAGAATTTCTCTAAAATTTTGTATTTTTAAAAAAATTTCGTGCGCGAAATCGTTACGAATATTGAAAAAGGCTAACGGTAATTCAGTTTATCAAAACTATAGGTCTACGAGTGGTACAAGGCTTTTAAAGACGGTCGAGAGATCGTTAATCTGGAGGACCTTCGACTGAAGACCTTCAACTGATGAAAATATTAAAAAAGTGAAGGACATGATCGTCAGGAAAATGTTAGAGAGATGGCAAGAGAGCTCGACATCTCTCGCGAGTCCCTTCGAATGTTGTTGGTGAATATTTTGGGTGTGAAACGCGGTCTTGCTCGACTCATTCCGATAAAGCTGAATTTGTTTTCAAAAAGAGTACCATAAACAGGTCTCTTTGGACATGCTTGATCGTTCGGACTCCGATTCCATATTCATAGAGAGGATTATAACTGCCGATGAGACATGAGTTTATGAGCTTGACATGCAAACAAGTCAGCAATCATCGGAATGGAGGGAAAAATTCGAGCCGAAACCAAAAAACCACGCCAAAGCCGCCTAAAAATCAAGATAATGTGCACCATTCGTGGTTTGGTGCAACATGAATTTGTTCCGGAGGGTCAGTCGGTCAATTCTGACCGACCTTAACTGAAACTGTCGCTCCGTGGAACCTGTTTTCAGTCGATCGAAGTGTCTGGTGGAGATTACTTTGAGGGCGATAAAATAAATATTTTTAAATAATTAAATATTTTGCGTTTTATTTACAATTTCCGGGCACTTTTTTGCCACAATATATTTTTTAAGAATTGAAAAAGGCTGAAACTGCATTTTTTTTAATATTTCCTGTTTTAGTTTGTAAATACAGTATTGAAAACGAAGCTTTTTCAGCTTGTTACCACTGATTGTTAGGTTACTTTTATTTCCAAGGTTCTATGGTAAATTCCCAAGATGGGGTTTATGGGTCGAAAAAAACTTAAAATCTCATCTATCGAAAATGCGGCTTGAAGCTATGCTTAATCTAAGTAGATGTTTTATTTATATTGTGCAAATACGAAAACTGTGGATTCATCATAGGATGTCCAATAGTTGTTGTGTTTTCATGTGAGTACCTGCCGATTACGACTTTACCCCACGGTGCTTAAACACACATATGCAGATCAGAACAATGCGTTCATCAGCGCTTCAAATAATACATGCTTTTTGCAAGTATCATTTGGTACAAATTGTTCAAATGGAAGGTTCGAGAGCCGATCTAAAACCTCTGCTGTGCTAAGAGTCCGTCACTCGGTCGCTGAGGGACTCCACACTGTACTGAATTCTCAATTCTATCTGCCTTTAAGTATAAACCACAGCCACCACGAACTTCCAAAAAAGTCAAACCTTGTGAGCAGATTTGAGCGAACTCCAAGGGCTACCTGCTCCCTGAGATAGCAGATTTCGGTCTCCGGTTAGGCTTTGTAGCTGTTGCTTTTACCACTTAAGCACCCATTAAACTCAATGACTAGTGACATTTGTTGCTGGAGCTTCAAATGTTTTTTCCTTAGAGTCAGTCTTATGGAAAGTCTATAATATCAGTTCAAGCTGAGTTTTATAGCGATATTTTCTGACAAGACTGTGGTGAAATTTCGAGGAAAGTCAAGACATAGCGTATATTAGATGACTAAAATCATCTCTTAAGACAATCATACCTTACCGCGGGCAAATTCTACCCCCTCCTCGCTGGAGGAAAATTTGATCAATACTAATTTTGGGTAGGGATTTTGCAGGTTAAACTTTTTCAGACTTTGCAATTAATTATTAATATATGTAGCTTATACTGTCCGCCTTGAGATATGAAAATTTTTAAACTTTAAGTTTAGTATATTTTCTAGGATCTTTATTTTATTTAAGTTCCTATATACTGTACCTAGAATAAAATATTTGTATAGAAATTAGAGTATTTCATAGATCTATAACATGAATATGATGTTCTGATTGAGGATAAATCTTCAAAATTTATTTTCCGAAATTTCCCATAATATACCTAACGGTAAATGTATGAAAAATAACTGTATATCAAAACCTTTAATAAAGAAATCCCATTTACATACGAACTGTTTAAAATTGTATTTAAAAACACCAAAAAATATGATGACAAAGGGCTGCACACTACAGTGCCTTTAAAATGTTCGCCGCCCGCGCGCCACCGACCTAAATGCATAAGTCGACTTGGCTTGGCTACCATTTTGGCAGGCACAAATGGTTTGGACAAACATGCAAACAACAAGCAGTTTTCTCTTGACCAATCAAACGGGCCTTTAGCCTGCCCCACGGCACGTCCCGCCCCACGCGCGTGCGTCCTTACATTTGTGTAATAAGTTTGCTTGCAATGAACTTTGACAACAACTGCCGTTCGTCTTGCTGTTTGGGCAACGCCGACAGACAGCGTTGCTGGTGAAACAAAAGCCAGAGCAAAAACAAAAACGAAAACGGCAAATACAAACCCAAAAACAACAACAACAAGCAGAATGACAGCGGTGAAACCGACAAAGAATAACAATAAATGTTGCAATGGCAGAGCAACATCAACAATAAAAGTGCCAGTAGTAACAAACAACAATAACAAAAGCAGCAACAACAAATGCAACACTAACAAAAACAACAGCGTGGCATATAAGGCGCAAGTTTGGTTGCAGGCCGAGAAGATTGGCCCTAAGCCGACAATTGTTTTACCACACAGTCGTTGTTGTTGTTGCTTTTGTTGTTCTTATTGTTATTTCCGTTGGTGTTGCTGTGTTGTGTGCGTCGTTGGCAGCAAATCGCAAAAGGACACAACACAATCCACAAGCAGACAATTACACAGGAATATTGTTTCTGCGGTCGCCGGAGCGTTGCGCCACATGCAAGTGTATGAGCGATGTGTGTTGGTGTGAGTGCGCACGGAAAACCGCACAATCTCCCTAATGCATATATGAATGTATTTGCACATGTGTGTACACTTTTGCATGCAAATGGAGCGAAGGAGCGCAGGAGGAGAGGAGGGCATATGTCGACTATGCTTCGGCTAGCTGTTGGCGGGCGTTGGGCGGCGGAAATTAATTACTTTTCAAAACAAAATATGGCAAAAGTTGTTGCGAGTAAGGTGGTTCAGCTTGCTGTTGCAGCGCCCTCGCTCCCTCTCTTCGACTCACTTACCCGCTCACTTCTTCTTACTCTTGCTTTTCCTCTCTCACTTGGCCAAAAGGCTAAACGTAAATGTTTGTAGGTGTGTGTTTGTTGTTGTGCCAGCACACATGCTCTCGAGCGTCTACATTGTTTGGCAGCGCTTGTAAAGCGAAAACAATATCCTGCAGGACATAAATTACGAAACTCGGTCGTCTGCTGTGTTTTCTACTTTTTCCTCACTTTTTTCCATTTCTGGTATTTGGTGTCTCTGTTTTGGTTTTAGTTTTTCTTTTTTGGAAAGAAAAAGTGCAAACAGTTTCCTTTTCTTTTTCGACATAAAGTATTTGCTTTTGCTATTTTCCTGTAACTTGCGTTTTGGCTTGTCGGCAGAATTTGTTGTTCAACTGACTTCGGCGATTTTTGAGCGAAAGCACGCTCTTCATACTCTCTTCATATAAAAGCCGCACAGTGGGCTTGTTTGCTGATTTTTAATATAAATTTTTTTCTGATATATACGGAAGTATTGCTTTTTTAAAAAAAGAAAAAAACTTCCAGAAAAAGTAGAAAAGACAGGAAAATACAAAAACAGGATTAATAGTATATGTATCTATCATTTCAATAAATTTTATGCTTAGAAAACAAAAAATTTTCAATATATAAGCAATTGCGCCTAAAAGTAGACATCTCAAATTAAACGCTTTGAAAATATAACACATACTTTTGGGCGCATTCCTTGTTATATATTGCTAATTACACCCAGATAGCGTCAGCTTATGATTTTTTTCATTTAAAATGTATATTTATACCCAGAACAGGATATAGGAAGCTATCAAGAATTATGAAACCGCCAAATAATATATTAATTTTTGAGTTATCGTTCCGAAATTTTGCATACGTTCTTTACTTCCCAAGAAGCTGCTTATTTGTCGGAATTACCGATATCGGATCACTATAGCATATAGCTGCCATACAAACCGCCTGATCAAACTCAAGTTCTTCTATGGACAACTTTTTTATCCAATAAAGTATCGACATAAAATTTGGTACCGATTATTATCTCAGGCAATGCTACAATTCCTGAATGTATTGCTCAGCTCAGACCACCATATTAATTGATCGACCAAAACAAAATAAAGTTGTTTTTATAACCTTTTATGCGATAAGAATACAGGTGAATTTCGTATTATAGCTTCGATTAAGCAGAAATTAAGATTTTTTCTTGTTTTCAAAAAGTTTTAGTTTCAAAAAGTTTTTATACAAATTTTCTATTTTTACAATTTAATGAGTATTTCTTTTATACTTAAAACATAATATGGCCAAAAGTATATAATTTTTTAAATTAAAATTAAAATCTAAAATCATCTGCCTGGATGTGTACTAAAATATTTTACGTAAGTATTTCAATTATAAAATTTTAATTTTTTCCCAAATTATACGCTTGAAAGTGTGCTAAAATTGTACATATATGGATTTTTTGAGCTTTGAGCTCATGGTAAAATTTATATTTTCCTTTCTTGTGTTTAATTCCTCCTTTAATTTTTTTAAATTTGATAAACCAATAAAAAAACGCCTAAATGTATATTAGTTTTAAACCAAAAAAAAAGATCGCCTAAATGTATACTAGTTTTTGATTAATTTTTTTTGTAAGCTTTCAACGCCTAAAATATGCTAAATTTTATACATAAATTTTTTAAATTTTTTATATTTCAATTTTTCACTTTGAGCTTGGGACAAAAGTTTTATACCCCTAAAAGTGTGCTAAAATTTTACATATACATATGTATTCTTTATTTTATATATATGTGTTCTTTTCACGGAAAAAATTTTGTCTTCTGTTCTCGTGTTTAAATACGTCAAATTAATATTCGAACCCAATCGGTTAGCAATATTAAGTATCCTTTGTATTGAATTGAATTTTGACAAATTTTCCATATTTATTGTTGTTTTTGTAGTTAAAATATGAGACTGTTTTTAAACTAGTTTGGGTACCCTGACCTCTTTGTATATTTTTTTTCACCCCAAATCACATCAAACTTTATAGGAATCCGAATTAGGCTTTACAGAAGCATATTTCAGGGTTGCCAGGTTTTGGATCGTACAATAAGCTATATAAGTAACTATAAGAAACTATAATTATGAGGCGTAATTTAATACGAAAAGCACTGTGTTGGTCACAAAAGTATTGTGGATTTATACTGCTTTTTTAGTAACCAAGAATGTTGTACTCAAAAGCTGAATGAAGAGAACTGAGGAAACTGCTCTCAACTCGGAGAGCTGGACTTGTTTCAAATCACAAGAAGTCCAATCCAAGGTTTGTTTTGCATTACTATAATTGAAATGTGAAAATTTTAGTTTTATTGTTAGATCAAAATATGTGACCTTTTCTACGAAAAGGGGGCTTAGGTGTCAAAAAAAAAAAAAAAAAAAAAAAAAAAAAAAAAAAAAAATTTAAAAAAAAAAAAATTTAAAAAAATTGAAAAAAAAAATAAAAAAAAAATGATTTTTTGACACCTTAGCTCCCTTTTCGTAGACCAGGTCACATATAATGAAATAAGAAAATTATAGTCTAAGTCTAAGATCCAAATGTACTGCTGAAGTCAGACAGGAAATTTTTTTGACTGCTATAGTCAAGTTTATTGAATAAAAACTATGAATAGGTGTATCATGGCTCAGAAAGAGGTGCGTAGAAAACTTAAGTAACTAATTTTGAAACTTCAAGCTCAGTGCTGGTATGAAAAGAACCCTGTTTGGAGTAGAAAGAGGCTTGAACTTATAGATTAATACAAGTATTTTATATGGGGTTTTAATATCGTGATCGTTAGGAGTGGAATTCTATTTTATGCATATAGCGTACTAATTAAAAGACTTTCATGCGGTAATATGAAACGTTTTGTTGACACTACCTTTCTAAGTTGTCTGGAAAATGTAAGGAAGATGGTGGGATCATACCAATACATTCCACCTTACTCTCCCGCTCTTAAGAGAAACAATGACATGCTTTCACTCCCTTTTTTCTGTTCAGATGTACTATCTGACGAGAAAAAAGTTGCTTTAGTAATTTTTTGATGGGTTTAGGCTACAAAAAGGCTGTAATGGATTCTATATCGTATATAGGTGTAATGGGCGATTGGGAATCAGCCGCAGTAATCTCATCTAACCTTACTAAATGAATTAATAGAAAGTACATGAAGGTGTGGGGTACTTAATATTAGTTTTATTGTTGCAGATCGCCACATTGATAAATTTACACCATAAATTGAGTAGATCAAACCAGTGTGGCTAACACGATAGCATTTGGTAGTGCGAAATTGGTGAAGTAGTAGTGAGAGCAGCTCTAAGTATTATTTTCATTATGTGATAAACATATGTACATACTTGTACATACACTCACACACAACAACAAGTCAGCTTGGCAGTTATTGTTGCAAAGTTTCTTTCTATGAGCCAGCTTTAAAGTACATAAACATGTATATGTATGTATGTGTGTTGTCGTTGTGTTGTTGGCAAATTGTTTATTTATTTGTTTAACCTTATTTGGCGTTAAATACTCGGCAAATACTCGTGCGTTGTTCTTCGCTTCGTTGTGGACAGGCTGTCTGAGTGCAACTAATGTTCTTGGGCGCACATTTCGGCAAACAGTTTGCGGCGCGTATTTATATATACTCATGTGCGTCGGTGTGTGTGGAAAATTTTTCCAACACCCGCGTGTGTTGCGCCGAAAAGGGATTTGCATACTTATTGGCGTTAAACTGTCAACAATGCAGAACGGGTTGACACTTTGGCGCAACAAAAGAAGGATTTATTGCATTTTCGTCTATGAATAAGATGAATATAGTGTTTACAGATATCTATGTGTGCCTGGGTGTGTAGTTTGCGGTTAGGAATTGAATAATAAGGGAGTTTCAATTTTATGGTGAATTAAATGCGACGGAGGCGAAGTGGATAATGTTTTTTTCTAGTTTTTAAAAAATTTAGACATTTTTTTTCATAGTGTAGTAATGAGAGGGAGGGTGGAAAATGTTTTTTAAAATTTTAGAGATTTGGAAGATTGTAAGTAGAAAAGCTTAAATAAAGTGTTATTTTTCGAATGAAAAAATGAAAATATATGGAAAAAATAGCATACACTTAGGCGCTTAGTTCAAAAATTAGAAAAACTTTAATTTAAAACTTTTTTGATGTTGAAAGATCAACAAAATATTATACACTTTGCATGAAAAAGTAGCATACCATTGGGCATTTCCTATTTATGTAGTCTATTATTTATGTTAAATGTTATAAAATATTGTAAAATCGGTATTACACATGAAAAAGGAAAATAAAACTTTTATTTCACTCTCAAAGTGAAAAAATAAAATATAAAAAACCAAGAAAAATATAAATTTAACATATTTTAGGCGTTGAAACTTAAAAAAAAAAGAAAATATGTATTAAAAACTAGTATACATTTAGGCGTTTCCTTTTTGTTTAATTAATTTTTGAAAAATAAAGACGGTATTAAACGCGAGAAAGAGAAATAAAAATTTTAACACGAACTCAATGTTCCAAAAAATACATATATGTGCAATTTAAGCACACTTTTAGGCGTATAAAATTTTTTTCTCACGCTCTAAATGAAAAACTGAATAAAAATTAAGGAAAAGAAAAAAAAGAAAATTTATCATATTTTAGGCGTTGAAAGCTAAAAAAAAAATGTATAAGAAACTAGCATACATTTAGGCGCTTACTATTTTTTTATCTAGGAAATTTTAACATGAAATCAAAGTTTAAAAAATACACATGTGTACGATTTTAACATACTTTTAGGCCTATAATTTAAGAAGAACATTGTAATTTAATAATTGACGTGCTTATGTAAAATATTTTAGCACACATTTTGGCGCATGATTTTAGATTATAATTTTAATTTAAAAAAATACACTTTTGGCTATATTAAGTTTAAGATATAAAAGATAAAATTGTAGAAATACAAAAACTGTATAAAAACTTTTCTTTACAAAGCCTTTAGTTAGAGTTGTCAACTTTTGGGCGCAGTTGCCTATATATATTGAAAATTCGTTGTTTTCGGTACATAAATTTGAAACGAATTATAAACACATATTTTTGTTATAATCTTGTTTTCGTATTTTCCTCTCTTTTTTTTCTATTTCTGGAAATATTTTTTTTTTTAGTTTGAATGGAGCAAACACAAGAACATTTTCTAAAAATAATGGCAAGTAAAGGTGGATTTTTGTACAATGTTACAATATCATAAATACCTTAAGCCTTTATGCTACTTCCATATCCACAAACACCCATTCACCTGAGCACTAACACGAAGCGCTTAGCTCACTCACGGAAGGCAGGAGCAGCTTTAAATACCTACGTTTGCAAATATTTTATTAATTTCTTGGCACAGTCCCGCAGGCACAAAGCACAAAGACAAAATTCAAGTTATGCGACACACACACACATGCACACAAACTTTAGGCGCTGCAGAAGAAATTATTATTGTACACATATACATGTGTTATGCGGCTATATTTGCAACAGTATGCGTGTGTGTGTATGTGAGAGCGGCGCTGGTGTGTAGCCAAAGCTTCTGACTGATTATTATTATGAAATTTTTGGCATCCAACATGCAAAATTAATAATATGTAGTACCAAGTTGGTATTTGGTTGTCTTAAGCTGCTGTCGACGCCCGAGCAAATATGTTCGTAAGTAACGAATTCGTTTGGCTCTTGCAAAAGGGTTTTACCGTTACGCGCCAAAGTGAAACCAGAAACCACACGGATACACACACGCATATATATATATATGTTGTAAATATCTGCGTATGTGTTTGTATGTGTGTCGACTTTGATAAATACCAGGGAATACACGTGTGTCACACAAATGCTCAAATGCGCCATACCTCCTATAACGGAGGCATATCCTTAGGCCAAGTCAACCTGCGCATATTTTACTTTGGCATATTTGTCTTTGCCATATTTCAGTGGTCGGACGTGTGGCTCCGTTTCTTGTTTGTCGTGTCGAGTTGCTTGTGGTTTGAGTTTGCGGGCTGCCTAGTTGTACGTGTGACGTGGCGTATGAGTAACATATGTAATTTCAATTGACAAACTCACGTGTGGGGCTGCTAACCCGAGGACTAAGTAGTTTTCTACGTGTAAGGTGAACGAAAGGCGTTGCCTGACGCACACCTCGGCACCTAACGGCCCCTTCTCTATCCGCAGCGCTTAGCCAGCTAAGTTTTGCTTGCAGTTGTTATTGGTTTTGGCAAAACTTTGATGTTTGATTTTGGGTACTTTCAGCTGGAGGGCGGGGGTGGTGGTGTGTGCGCGTATATCAAAAGTTTTGTTTTAGCATTTTCGACATTCCTTTTGCGGTCGTTGTTAGTGTGTGTAGAAGAACACATGCCTATCTCACATTATTAATATTTGTGTATGAACGTAAGTAAGTGTAAGCTTGTTTGTAAGCGCTGCAAATCTTCTTTTTATTTATTTTTGTATTTTAAGCCGGTTTTTATATTGAAAATATGGCAAGCTGCTTAGGAAATGGGATTTAAAGTGAATCGGTAGTTGAGTAAAAAACATAAGAGAATTCAAAGGGGACAGAAAAAGATGAGATAGAGAGAGTGATGGAAGCATAAGTGAGAATATTCGTAGGTGAGAGTTGTTAAAAGTAAAATTATTTAGTATTCAACCTCAAACTCCTATTTCTGCGCCATTGAATGAGTTTTAACTTACTTTAAATAAGATTCATGAGCTTTGTTTTTGTGTTCGCGGAATTATTTAAATCTATTTATATTCACCAACTGCCTTAAAGCGTGTGTAACTTTATTTTTATACTTCATATGAATAATGAATATTAAATTTTGTCTGTTTCTGAAGTAAATTTATCGTAAATGCCAAAAAAGATCAGTGAAAACATTAAGCTTGGCTTCTGCGTTGTTGAATAAAGGATTTAGTCGACAAAAAAAAATTGTTTATGAGCCTTTTAATCCGCCTGGTTAGGAGGCTTGATAAGAAGATGTGAATTGCTCCAGCTTCAGGTGCTATTGAAGTAAAAACACAGCCGAGAAATATGATTCCGTTGTGCTGCTTCCGTAGAAATATGGGCTTTATTTTGCAGTCGCTTGACTTTTCAAGTAAATTACATACTATAATGATAGCAATTCTTGAGAAATTAAGAAAAATTTTATATAAAATGGTTCTAGCGCCTAAAATTATGCAATATTTTATTTTGTTTTAAGGTAAAAGTTAAACAATTTTTCAGACGCTTGACTTTTGAAGTAATAAACACACTATAGTAATATAAATTCTTGAGCAATTGAGAAATAATTGTATTATCGCCTAAAATTATGCAATATTTTATTTTGTTTTAAGGTAAAAGGTAAAAAATTATTCATTTACTTGACTTTTGAAGTAATGAACACACTATATTAATAGGAATTCTTGAGAAATTGAAATAAAATGGCCTAGCGCCTAAAATTATGCAATGAAATTTTGTTTTCAGGTAAATAACAATAATAAGCTTACTTCCACAGCACCGAAGCTATAATATATTACAAAACAATGCATTTTTTGTGACATAAAGGGGTCTACAAAGGTCTTAAAATATCTTTATCTGGATTTTTGCCGGTTTCTGATTGGTCAGTTTGCATGACAGCTATAAGTTATAGAGATCCGATCTTAATAATTTCCTCGTATAATACGTAAATGCCATAGATAATAAACTGTGCCAAATTTCGTGAAGAAAGCTTGACAAATTAAAAAGTTTTTCTTACAAGAGCTTAATTTTGATCGATCAGTTTGTATGGCAGCTATATGCTATAGAGATTCGATCTGAACAAATTCTTTGGATATTGTAACCTTGCCTTAGACATTAATCCATGTCAAATTTCGTCAAGATAGCTTGAAAAATGAGCTAGTTTTCCATACAATAACTTAATATTGATCGGTCAATTTGTATGGTAGCTATATGCTTCAGTGAACCGATCTCAATCATTTCAACACATATTATACCATCGCTTTACACAATGTACCATGCAAAGTTTCCCGAAGATATCTCTTCAAATAAAAAAGTTTTCTATACAAGCGTTTGATTCCGGCTGCGCGGTTTATATGGGAGCTATATGCCATAATGTCCCGATCTGAACAATTTCTTCGAAGATTGTATAATTATCTTAAATAATAATCCGTGCCAAATTTCGTGAAGAAAGCTTGACAAATACAAAAGTTTCCCCTACAAGCGCTTGATTCCCATTGCTTGGTTAGAAAAGGACCTGTGCAATCTGGTCGATATCTCAAGATCTGAGGGAATAGTTTGCATATATTCAGACAGACAAAGAGGCAGACATGACTAAATCGACTTAGCTCGCCACGCAGATCAAATATGTATGTATATATAGTACTTTGTATGGTCTCCGGCGTTTCCTTTTGAGTTTCACAAATTTCGTGGTAAACTTAATATAACCTTTAAGATAAAAAAAAAAAATTCATAACCGAAATTTGTCAGAATACTGGACAAAATCTTCTTCACAGCATAAAAGCAATAATTTATGCACTTAAATACATTTTTGGTTAGTTTAAGACCAACCCAGAAAAGAAAATTACTGTACCTCTGGCGACTCAACATTTTCCATTTAAGCAGGAAATGGTAATCACAACGAGATAACTCACTCAAAAAGCAATCAACATAATGCATTTACACAACGCCATTTGGCTGTCATAATTTGCCACACATACGGTACATTACGAGTAAGTGCTGTTTAAGCCCAGCTACTGAGGTCAATATGACAGCAAGTAAGAGTATACACATACACATACTATTCATGAGCGCAAGTAACTAATCGAGGTAAGGAAATCATTATGGATAGCCTACCAGCCCACACACACATACATACATGCACATACACATAAACAGTTGCTAAAATAAACGCGGAGCTCCAGCAAGCAGGAGAAGCTAGTATCTAGCGCTGGCTAGATGGCTCTCAAGCTAAGCGACCACCTTCGCGTTGGAGGCGTGAGTGTGTACACCTTATGTGCATATAACTGTAAAGTTTAAGTAAACTTCATTAATACACGACAATTGCGAACAAAAATTAAAACAAAAAGTGAAATATGAAGAAAAAGCAACACATATGAAGTAATGCTTGTGCAAACAGTAAGTATGTATGTGTGTCTGTGCTTGGACGCATGCATTTGTTGCAGAAAATGACAAATTTCTGCATGACAAATAAATCACGATTACATGTGGTTATGCTCTTTTGTTGTTCTCTGTGATGTTTTTGCATTTATCAGACACTTACAGACATACAAACATACGGACGTGTATAGGTATACTCGTATGTGTATGTTTCTTCATGTGCCAGTCGATTTGAAACCCATCTGTTCGCCACAAGCTTTATGAGAAAAAGTAGGCAAAATATACACAGATACTTGTGCATATATATGTATGTATATATGTGTTTAAGTTTGTTTGTTTGTATGTATGTATTTATGTCGCTGGCGGCATTTGTTCCAAAAGTCAACGCTTCGCCTGCCAGTCGCTTTTGCTACGCCGGTTTGACATAAAATGTATCATTAAGTGTGTCGACACACTGCCACAGACCGAGACGTAGACGATGATGGACGATAGAAAACGGCAGACTGACGACAAGCGACAGATAGCAGAGATATGCAGACAGACATGCATAAACATATACATATGTACATATATGTATACATATTTACATGCGTAGTGTTGCTTAAAAAGTGATCCAAAGTGAAAAAATTATAGTTTCATTAAAATGGCAATCAGTGCGATATTATTTTGAAAAGTAAAAAAATGGATGAAATTCATAAAAATAATAGTCAAAAAAAATCAATTTATTAATAATTTTAATAAAAGTTATTTATTTGCATATAATTTTTATTTAATACAAAAATTTTAATAATGGGTTGCCACCTTTTAACATTTAAAAAAAATTTAATAAATAAATAATTTAAAACATTGTGAAATTTTTAATGCGTGCTAGTAATATATGTAGATGTTTAATAGAATTTCGAAAAAAAATTTTTGCTTAAAAGGTGTTGCCACCATATGCAAAAAGTTTATGAAATTTATAAAGATAATAATTAATAAAATATATAGAAAATTTAATAAGCGGGCTTTATTTGTATATATTTATTTAGTGTAAAAACTATATTAATGGGTTGCCACCCGTTAAAAATTAAAAAAAAAAATTTAAAAAATGTGATCAATAGATTTAAAACATTATAGAACTTTTTATTGGGTATTACTAATATAGATGTTTAATAGAGTTCTCGCAAAAAAAAAAACAAGTTTAAAAGGGGTGCCAGCCTATGTAAAAAAAATTAATGAAATTGATAGAAATAATTATTAACAAAAATATATTGTAAATTTAATAAAGGTGATTTATTTGCATATATTTGTTCAATACAAAAGTTTCATTAATGGTTGCCACCCTTTAAAAATTTTAAGAAATTTAATCAATTGCTAATATAAAATATTGTAAGAACTTTCAATTGGTGACAGTAATAAAGACGTTTAAAAGAATTATGGAAAAATCATTTTGTCGATACAAAAAGAGTTGCCAGCCTGTGTAAAAAAATAATGAAATTGATAATTAAGTAAAAAAACGTATTCATATGTGTATATGTATTGGATTTGCGGTAAAACCTGCTAAGTTTCACATTTTCATGATTGTGAAAAAAGAGTTGCCATCATTTTAAATAACTAAAATAAGCTTAATAATTTTCTTAAATAAATTATAGTATGTACTTGGTATTAAAATAGGTGTTCAATGGTAGTCTTAAGTGGTATTTTACTGCAAAAATATTATTTGGCAGTGTTGCCAACTCGACTAAAATACAAGTTAATTAAATAAAGGTTTTAAGTGAATTAAATTGTATATGTCAGTATATTAATTAATTTATAGTAGGATAACTCATTTCGGTATCGATATTTTAATATAAAATAAAATGTTATCATAAAGGAAAAATGTTTGTTGAAAATTTTCTGTCAGCCTAAAAGTCGGCAACAAGAACTAAAAATGTATTCAAAAGTACAAATCTTACATTTTAACGTTAAAAATGTCTAAAATTAAATTAGACTATCTTAATTTAAAAAAAAGAGTTGCCACCCTTAAGAAAATATTATTTAAATTATAACAAAATATTAAAATTTTGTTATAACGGTCTAAAGTTACTTGTAATATTACACTTTAATAACAAAATATAATATATCAAAATCACGGTTTACTAATTTTTTAATTAAAAAATTTGTGATTAAATTTTACATTTTTTCTAACATCGCATTTGAAAAATAAATATTCATTTTAATGGGTTTGTGTGATTAGATTATTTTAAATTACGTATATCGAATTAAGTTTTTTTATTCAAAATCCCGAATTTGAGATTAAAATTTTTTTTCAAAACGCAGTTTCGGATACAATTGTCGAAGTTAGCCTCCAAAATCATCAGTTTGCCACGAAGTTCGACCCATTCAGTAGGAGTCGTTTTAGCCAGTTCGTCGGTCTGCCCATGTGTTTTTCCAAACTAGTCCCTCAATTTTTGAGAGATCGAACTGAAATTTTGCACACGTCTTTTTCTTTCCAAAAATCTGCTCATTGTCAAGAAGTATATGTAAATACTTATTCAAAGCGCTCCTCCAGCAACATTCAACAAGATATATGTACTTATGTACATATGTATAGTAGAAGTAAAGATAGTGAAAGCCGAGAAACGCGCAAAATGTCTGAGAAAAAGAATTCGCGACAAGAAAAGGCAACATAATAAGCAGAAGAAGCAGTGGAAAGGAAATGTGTGGGTGTCAAGTCGCGAAGTTGACTGCGATTTGAGGCGAGTTCAACAGGCAGCAGTTGTGTATAAATGTACTTTTGTGTGCATATATGTATGTATGTAAGTATGTTTGAATGAGTGTTGCATAAATGTGAGATATGGCTTTATGAAATACTCGCAGACTTCGTTGGAATGGCAACCGGGAAAAAACTGGCCACTTGAGGCAGCGGTATACATGCATAGTATGTATATTTGTATGCTTGTAAGTTTCTGCATGAGCGATAGTTGGGCGCAGCATTTAATGCCTGCCTCAAGGCGCAACTAAATAGCGTAAATCTGCAACTAAATTGATAATTTCAATGAAGTTTTTTTGTTTTTCTTTATTTTTTATTTTTTGCAATTTATTTTATCGCTGCACTTTGGCGTATTTCACTTTGCAGAGAACTTTTATGAATGAAGTTAAGTGTTGAAGAAGTATATACAAGTCTTATGTGTATATCAGTATTTATACATGTAAATATGTACCATATTTATTTATGTATATATTCAGTGTGCATTCTGATATGCTAGTAAGTATGCCTGTGCATATGTATGTATGTGAGTGAGAGCCTCCGTAGCAAATGGGCTTGTGCATCCTTAGCGATAAAATCTTTTTCATGCCGGCATTGAGAGCTGGCTTACTGACGGTTAGGAGGTTAAGTCATTGCCGATGGGTTTTAGGTGCAACTACTGTAAGCAACTTATAATCCAAATTATTATCAACAAATACAGATTTTTTATTGGTTTAAAGGTTGTCTTGGATGGGAAATATTTTGAATTAAAAATTTCTAAAATTTAATTAATGTTTATACGGTGTTTTTATCAGCCATATTTAATAAAATATTTCTTATTGTTAATTTATTTTTATTAATTTTAAGCATACATACATAAAAAAAGCAATTTTTACATTTTTATTATTATAAATTTGATATATGAGTTTTAGCCGTAAAATCTAAAATGAGATAAACTTTTATATAACTTTTTAAATTTTTTTTTAAGTCAACTTTTTGTTTAAATTTTTTTTTGATTGTAATTAAATTTATTTACTTTAGCAATAATTTTGTTTATTTTTTATTTAAAAAACACATTTATAATTGGTTGGTTAAGGTTTTCTTATTCAGTTGTTTTATTTTTTGTATTTTGATTGTTAAATTTTTTATATTATAAAAAAAAGTCATTTAATTAAAAAAAAAAAAATTATATCAAGTAATAGTAAATTATACAAAAAATGTTTTTATAAATTTTTTTTCAGAATTAATCAACAATATAATAATAGATTTCACATACATATAAAAAAGTTATTTAATTAAAAAAAATTATATCAAGTAAAAGAAAATTATACAAAAAAAATTTTACACAATTTTTTTTTTAGAATTAATTAACACTATAATAATAAATTTCACATATATATAAAAAAAAAGTTATTTAAGAAAAAAAAATTATAACAAGTAATAGAAAATTATACAAAATTTTTTTTCAGAATTAATCAACAATATAATACGAGTAATAGATTTCACATATATATATAAAAAAAGTTATTTAATTAAAAAAAATTATGTCAAAAAATAGAAAATTTTACAAAAAAAATTTTTATACAATTTTTTTTTCAGAACAACAATATTATTCAAAAATATAATAATAGATTTCACATAATTTAATTAAACTATTTTTTTATTATTTTTGATGCAACACATTTTTATTTAAACTTTTTTATTTAGTTTTTTTTAAATCTATTTAATTTAACTTTATTTTATTATTCTAATTTTTACTATTAATTATTATTTTTTATTTATTTTGTTTCATTTTATTTTTTTATTTTTTTTTTTTAATATCATTTTATTATTATTACTAATTTTTATTTATTTGTTTTATTTTATCTTTTTTATATTAGTTTGTTTTATTTTAATTTATTTTTTTCATATTAATTTACTTTATCTTTGGTTTTTATTTTTTCGATATCTTTTTTTGTTTTATTTTATTTTATTTTCGTTGGTTAACTTTTTCTATAATTTTTATTTGTTTTATGTTTTATGTTATTTTTTTTTTAATTTTTCCCATATTATATAATTTATTTTATTTTTACTTAAATTTATTTTTATTTTAGTTTTTTTTTTCATTTTAATTTATTTAATTTTTGTATTTAAATTTTTTCAATATTTGCGTTTTAATTTTATTTATTTTTGTTTATTGTTTTTTTTTTTGTTTTTTATTATAATTTTTTTTATTTTATTTAATTTTTTGTTTTTTCATATTAATTTTCTATATTTTTTATGTAAAAATGTCCAATATTTTTTTTGTTTCATGTAATTTTTTATTTGTGTTTTAATTTAATTCTTTTGAATTTCATAAAATTTCGCTTGAATTTATTATTTTTACATTATTTTTTGCCCAATGGCTGTGGCATGATCAGCGTAGGCGTCTGAAATTGCTTTGCTGTTAGATTTACTATGATTATGAACACATACACATATGTACATATACGAATAAGTCCAACGAAGACAGTGCCTAGTGACTGGGCACTGATCTACGCCGTGCACTGCTGTTAGCTCAGAATCGGCGCAGCCTGTGGGCGGATGCTGTAAGCGATTTAAGCACAAAACTTGCCCGCTGCTAAGCACACTCATACATCACCATACACACAAAAAACATATACATGTATGTGCGTGTCTGCAAATAGTAAATAGGCGCATAAATGAGGAAATGTGCTGTAATCGCATTAATGCTCACTACATGCTGCCCACATTTGGCAGATCACTACTTCGCTGTTTTTCTTTTTCTTTTTTTCATCTTCTTTCTTACGCTTTTTATCCGTTATTGAGCCATACACGCAATAATTGTTGTTGTTGCTTTTGTGCGCGCATTTTTCAAGATTTCTCGAGCAGTGTTGCTGCTGTCATTGCAGCTTTTTTGCTGCTTGTCGCCATCAAAGCGTGGAACGTGCTGGAAAATTGGCGAATTTCACACACACGCACAAAAATGAAACGGGAAAATCTGAAGTGCTTGTAAGTGGCACAGTTTATTGTGGATTATGACAGAGCAAAGAGATTATAATTGCTTTAAAGTGGATTATCGCTCATTGCGGCGACGTTGTGCAATCGTTTGTGGTGCGTGGTGTGTGTAATTTTCGTTTTTTCAGCGCCTCAGCTCTAAAAAATTTTAGTGTCGGTTGTTTGTGTTTTTGCCTCAATAGTGCTTGACGCTTCCAAGTGTCAATTATGTGACTTGAGTTGTCAAAACACCAAGAATGATAGAATACAAGATTACGACACTAGTTTACCGTTAGTTTTTTTCGGTTTAGCTCTTGACAATTCTTACAAAAACAAATACATTGTGCAACAATTTCGTGACGTCACACTTCTGCCTAGAGAAGAACAAGCATAGAAATGCATACAAATTGTAAACAGAAAAGTAAACACTTTTGGAAATTCCCAAAATAATATTAATTCATTCGTCTTTGCAGGAAAAATTTCAGTGGAATGTTTAGAATATTGTTGCGAGAAAAGATATAAGTAGTTTTAGGCACATCCATAATAAATAGAGTGTGGAAATTGTTCAAATGAAGAAAACCAATGAAAGTGTACTGTTGTATTTATTTAAATTTCCAAGCATAAATATATTAATTTTTTAAAATGAAATGTGCAGTGGCTTGTTGTAATAATTATTATGCAATTAAAGGATCGAAAACGAGTTTTTTCAGTTTTCCGGTCCATTTAAAAGTTGCCAAAAAATGGGTGTTATTTTGCAAAAGAAATTATATATTTAACACTAAATCCTCTTTAATAAAAAAATATGTTACAAATATATCTTCAATTTAATTTCACAATTCTTTTATCATAATTTCATACATCTGATAAATCTCAACTTATAATATATGTATATATTTATATACAACACAAGAAACGTCTTCTACATTTGAATCACAACTTAATAGACAATTTTATTATTTATAGGCCGATATATTTCTTTATAAATGATTCAAATCTTTTCACTCAACAATATTCAATCGCTTCACTAAAACTTTTCATTAAAATCGAAATAATTAATAATATTTTGCGAATTTACAAAAGTGTTCACTTTTCTGTTTACAATTTGCAGGCCATTTGACAGTTTTTCACTCTTGTTCTTCTCAACACGCAACTATGACGTATCATAATGGCGGTTGTCGTAATCTTGTATTCTATCATTCTTGTCAAAACACAATCAAAATTTAGTATTTTTGAAGTAATTGCGGCAATGAGCTGTGATATCTTTCACAAATTTGTGATTTTTTGTGTGAAGATGGCGGCTGACGGCACTTGTTGTGGGAGATTCGTTGAGAGAATGCATGTCGTGTGCAATTTTAGTGGAAATTTTAAAATCTTTAAAATTAATTAAATTATTAAAATTTAATTCTGGGCCTTTTTTGGAACAACAAAAAATTAGACGCTTTGTGGTCTCTTAAAATTCCAAAACAATGTGTTTTTTTTTTTGTTTTATGGGATACTTTGTGCCTAAAGGTAGGCAACATTTCAATAAAACTAATTTTTGTATTAAAAAGAGACATTTTTAGTTGAAATGAGGCAATTATCTATAAATAGAATTTTTTATATGGCGCGAGGGGAGAAGTAGTTGGGAATTACATTAGCTGATGTAAAAATATATATGTATGATCCCTAAGTCACAGCGTTTTAACTACAATTCACTAGCTAATCTTATGAATTTCTTTATAAAAAATATTTTTAGTTTTTTCGATTTAATTTTATTTTATTTTTGCATATTTTAAGTTACTTTATATGGCTACTTTTCCAAGTATATGCAAGTATATACTCTGCAAAGTATATATCCTCATCTAAAATGCAAAACAACGTATCGTCAAAAAAATTAAAAATAATTAACAGATATAATAACCAAAACATAACCACTTTATAACCAACATATAACCACTTTATAACCATTATATAACCAGTTTATAACCAAAACTCAAATTTCGTTGCAGTATTAGTGGTTTCTATTATATCGTTTTTCCTTCGCCTGTAAACTTATGAAAAGTCATGTTACGCTATTTTGCATTTTCATATATCTATAAGTATCTATGTAATAAATTGTTCCACTGTACTTACCATACATTTTACCCTCATCGGATAGAATGATTTTTCGTCGACCACATGGCGGATATATAGAGAGAGCCTCTTGAAAACTCTGTTCGATGTCCGGACTCCAAACGCCTTCCGCATCCGCAGAGGAGAGATCCTTTTCGTCCTGCGAGGCATGAGAAAAATCGAAATTTGAAAAAAAAAAGATTAATGAATGCGTGACCACAACATACATACAATATTATGAAAACATATTTAAACACAATATACAATTATAGTTCCTTTATACACATGTAGTTCCATTGAACCGTCCTTTTTAGTTTTTTTTTCATTTTCAGCATAAAAACTGTCACAAAGGCGCATTTAATGTGTGAGAAAGTGCACTTTGCACATTAAGCGAACCCTCTGCTACATAATCGGTTTTGACATTAATGAAGGGCAAGCATATGCAACTGTATATGTGTACAAGCGAAGCCACATGATGTAAGGATATATGGGAAAGCATGGCATAAAAACGCTGAAGTTGCACTCTCGTTCATGTACATACATATATATAGATGTGATTGTGTAAGCATTTACTATGTATGTATATAAGTATTATATTAAAATGGTTGCTGACTGCTGCAAAGTGCAAGTCATTCTACTTCGCTCTCAAACGCTCTCTTCATGTATCAGTTACAGCACAGTAGGCATTTGTGCTGCAAATTGTAACAAAATTATAATGAGTGGAGATAATTCTTGAAATGTAGAAAATTCGAAATTCCAAATAGTTCTTGAAATGTTCGAATTCGTAATAATTCTTAAAATGTAGAAAGTTGATGATTTCGAAATTAATTTCGAACTTTTTTCAAATATTATATTACTTCGAAATATAAATGATGAAATATTTGTGATACATGTTATATATGTATAGCTAATGAAATTTGAGTTTTATGTCACTACTTAGAAACTACACTGTGCAACATTTAATTTTTTTTGTAGGGACGATCTGTTTTAAGTCTTTTTTACACGAAATTTTTAGAGTACACTGTTCTATTTTGCACAAAAATCACATCAGCACACTTATGGAATATTTAATTGCAGCCGAAACGATCGTTCCCATGACAGTCGGGTCTAAGTAATCGGAAAGGATCCGAATTTTTATACGGTCTAGGTCTGTCAACTCGAAATAAGCTAAGAATGTTTTCTGCTGTTAGAACAACAACAACAATAACAAATTTCGATAAATATGTATCATTGCCATTACTGTCGAATTTACGTAACCAGAACGAACCCGATTTCGTATTCGGCCAATGAGTGCCTTGCACTTTTCAGCATTTGTCAAAGCAAATTTGGAATATTTTTTGCCGCAACGAACAACAAATCATTTATAGGAAAGATAAATTAAATTATTTTAATTTTTAATTAAAATTATTACTTTTAATTAATTTTTTAATTACTAAAAATGTGAACTTATATAGATAATATAAGAAATATAAATAGCATTATAGTTAATTATTTTTTTTTTAATTTTTAACAAATAATTTTTATAAATTTATTTATAATTTTTTTTTCGAAAATTAAAATTATTTTTTTTTGAAAATTAAAACTCTGGGAATTTTTAATTTTTCCTTTCAAATTATTAAAAAATTAATAACTGAGCATATGAACTTATATATATTATACAATATAAACAACTTTGCATTTAACTATTTTTTTTTTTTTACTTTTTTAGCAATTAATTTTTATAAATTTTTTTATAATTTTTTTTTTGAAATTTTTTTTCAATCATTATTTTTTTTGAAAATTAAAACACTAAGAGATTTTAATTTTCCCTTCAAATTATTAAGAAATTAATTACTAAGCATATGAACTTATATATTATGTAATATAAAAATCTTCACACTTAACTATTTTTTTTTGTAATTTTTTAACAATTAAGTTTTATATATATTTTTTATTTTTTTATATTTTATTTTATTTTTTTATAAGCTTTCTCTAAATTTTTTTTTAATAATTATAATTTTTTGATTTTTCACTTAAAATTACTAAAAAATTAAACTAAATATATGAAATTTTAATATTATAGCTTACATTTTTTTTTGTAATTTTTTAACAATTAATTTTTATATTTTGTTTTTTTTTCTATTTTTTTCTATAATTATTTAACAATTTCTTTTAAAATTTAAAATCTTGGAATTTTTATATTTTCATAAAATAATTATTTTTTAAAAAGAAAAATATAAAAATATATATTTAAGAATAATTTTACAGTTAATTATATTATATAAGCAATATAACTTATTTTATAGTTAATTTTTTTACAAATTTATTTTTTATATTTTTTAGCAATAAAATTTTAATAATTTTTACTTTTTTTAATTTTTTTAAGAATTATTTTTCATTAATTTCGCTTTTTTTGAATTTGTTAATAATTATTTTTAATAGTTAATTTTTAAAACAATTTTTTTATATTAATTTGGTCTATAAATTATTCATCATAATTTTTTTAGCAATTAATTTTATCGATTTTTACGTTTTTATAATTTTTTAACAATTAGTTTTTGATAATTTAAATTTTTTTTAATTTGTTATTATTTTTTATAATTAAATTTTAAAATATTTTTTTTTTTAATTTTAATTTTACTTTATAAATTTGTCATCATAATTTTTTTGCAATTAATTTTATCGATTTTTACTTTTTTATAATTTTTTTAACAATTAATTTTTTTAATTAAATTTTTTTTTATAAATTTTTATATTTTTTCTTTTATTTATTTTTTTTTTGAATTTTTTAGTTATTAATTTTTAAAATATTTTTTTAATATTAATTTTGTTCCATAAATTTTTCATCATATTGTTTAGAAATTATTTTTTCTCTTTTATAATTTTTTAACATTTTTTTTTATAAATTATCATTAACTTTAGTTTAATTTTTTGAATTTGTTAATTATTAATTTTTTTTGTGTAAATTTTTCATTACCCTCATCCCACTGTGCATTGTCACATTACCACGGCAACGCTACTGATATTAATGATGCCAGTCGGCGATATATTGAAGTGCAGCATCGTCGTTCGTTCATTCGTTCATACGCAGCAACAGCAATGAATTTCGTTATAACGTACGTATGCAACAACAGCAACAGCAACAAAAGTGTGGTACTCGAGCGTGTAAATTCAAGTGGCTTTAATTGTCAATGAGTTTTAATGAGCAATTTGAGTAGCTGCTCAAAGCAGAGCACAGACAGACACACATGCGAAAATTTACACCTACAACGGAGCACATTCGTACATACATACATACATATATGTACATACGAGTATACTTCTTCTTTATATAATAATGCATGTGCCTAGGCGTTGGAGTTTCATGGGTGAAGACCGTTGGCAACGCCAAACAGCAGCCAGCAGCAACTGCCTGAAAGGCATCTCGCCAATCTAACGGTCTGACGTTGACATTCGGCAACTGTTGCTATTGATGTTGCTGTGGCGATTGCCGTTCTTATTGCAGGTGGAGTGGTGGCCATGCGCTGCCTTTCCCGAGGTGTATGCGAATGATGGGGCATGTGAGGCAAGCGCCTTTGAGGTGGGTACACACACACGCTGTTACAGTTATGGCAGCGACTGCGGTAATATAATACAACATTGTCACATGCACGCATTGTTGCTGCTGTTATTATTTGGTTATTGTTGTTGTTGTTGTTGCAGTTGACATTGTTGCCTTTGCTGTTGCTGTTGGCAGCGCCAGTGTCAAATTACATTGATGAAGTTAATAATATTTGAAGGAGTCTGCGACACATGCAACACAAACACATACATATTTTTGTAGAGACTAATACATGTATAGCCTTTCACACACACACACATTCTTACATTTATGAAGAGCCTTGCTTCAGCGCCAAAGCGGCATTAGAATCACGGCGCACACATTAACAAAATCAACGCTATATTGCGCAATATTATTTACACAAGCATACATTTTGACGTTTATGCATTCGTGTGGATGTTTGTGTGTGTGTGGCTTCTATTTGATATCCGAAATTGACTGCAAACATATTTGTGGTCAAATGAAATTGCAGGCATATTTGAAAATTAACTCGTATTGTGTTTAATTGTATTTTATTTCGGTTTTTTATTGCACGGTATTTATTACGTAACCACTACAAACACACACACACACGAGCCCACACGCATGCGTTTATTGTTGCATTAACGTTTTCGCGCTTATTTAGTTACATTTTTCATTTGATTCCACATTTAATTGCATGCTTTGTTGTTGTTTTAATTGCTATTGTTGTTGTTGCTGTTGGTGTTTTATTGTTTTTGCGTGCAGTTTGGCGTTTGCGGTTGCGCGCCTAAACAACCAAAATGCAGTTCAATTGCAATTGAGTTAAGTGCCATTTTAGTTAGTCTCACTTATGTAAGTGTTTGTGTATGTGTGACGGTGTGTGTGTGGTAGTTGGTTGTGATTTATTTGACAGCATGAATGTGGATTAAATTATCAAATTTCATGTTGGTTAGTGGGTTTTCATGGTGGAGCAAGGTATTGTGGGGGCAGCTGTACCAAAGGGGTTCTCCGGGTAGAATTTAGAGATGAGATGTGTCAGTGGCACCCCGGTGCGCAATATATACCAAAAAGTAAACAACTTTTTCCATATTTCATCATGTTATACATTTAGAAATAACATACTGAAATTTGAAATTAATGAATCAAATATTTTATGAGCTGCCGGCTTGTAAAGTGCACCACTCGTTCAATCTTCTTCTCCTTAACTGGCGTAGACACCACTGATTCGCAATTTGACACCAATTCGAGATACCAAGTGAAGCCAGGTCCTTCTCCACCTGATATCTCCTCTTCCTCTGCTTTCCACGGTGAGTACTGCGTCGAATACTCTCAGAGCTGGAATGATTTTATCCATTCGACATCGCTTACGCGGTTTTAGCCGATTTAACAACAGCCAGGTCCTTCTCCACCTGATCTCTCCTCTTCCGCTGCTTCCACTAGCGGGTACTGAATCGAAAACCTTCAGAGGTGGGGTGATCTCTTCCATACGGACAACATGACCTAGCCAGCGCTGCCGCTGACTCTTGGTTCGCTGAACTATGTCAAAGTCGCCGTTCGATCGTTCCAAACGACTGAGGTACTCGCCGTTCCAACGCGTAAAGGAGCATAATTCTTTCGCAAAACCTTCCCCTGTAACACCACTAAGAACGATTCATCAGAAAATGTCATTGTCTTTGCCTACACATCATATAGCAAGACGGGAACGGGAATGATGAGGAACTAGCAGAGTTTGGTCTTTCGCCGAGACAGAAGTATACTTTTCAATTGCCTACTCAGTCCAAAGTAGCGCCTGTTGCAAGAGATTCTGATTCTGGATTTTAAGGCAGGGGTGTAATGCTTCTGGGTAAGCTGTCACAGAGCCAAACCCAAATTCTACTGGCCCTTGCCGCACACTCTGGAAACGTGAGCAACTTGTGTAAGATGCGGTAGCAAGCCCGTGTGAAGTCTGGGGTCACGTCTAAAAGAGAGCCAAATTTTGTTCAGCGATGAGACCCTTTTTTGGCTCAATGGGTAAGTAAACAAGCAAAATTGCCACATTTGGGATAAAGAGCAACTTGAAGAGATCAAGGTTTGGTATGGTTTGTGGGCCGGTAAAATTAGTAGTCCACATTTTTTCGAAAATGATGCCGGGGAGAACGTAACCGTCAATGGCGACCGTTATCGCGCCATGATAACCGACTTTTTGTTGCTTGAAATGGTACCTCGTAATCTCGGCGACATTTGATTTCAACAAGACGACGTCACACACCGCATCAGTCAATGGATTTGTTGAGAGAACACTTCGGTGAGCAGATAATTTCAATTTCTCGATTGGCTATCCAGTGATATCCCACCGCTAGACTTTTTACTGTGGGGATATGTAAAGTCTAAAAGCCTATACGGACAATACTGCTTTGATTCAAGCAAAACAACACGCGGGTCATTCGCCAGTTAAAAGTCGAAATGCTGGAACGAGTCATCGAAAATTGGCCTTAAAGGATGGACAATCAGAGACGTGGCCGCGGCCAACATTTGAAAAAGATAATCTTCAAAAAATAAATGCCAAAGAGTGTTCTTTCGAATGATAATAAACATTCTTCATAAATATTAAGTGTCTCTGTTTTTTCTTTAAAAAAGTAGGGAACCATGAATTGGATCACCTTTTGTGTACATAAAGTAGAATATGCTACATATATGTAAGTATGTAAGTACGTTGTATATAAGCATAGTAAAATATACTAGAAATATGTTTGAGTCTAAATATTCTACTTACGTCGCTCATGTCGCCGACGTCCAAATTTTTACTATCCACCATACTGCCATTTGTGTCTGCCGGCCCTAGCGCACCCGGCGGGCCGGCACCCATCGGTGGCCACGGCGACGTAATGGTGCCGGGTCCGACTATACCGTCTGAAAAAAGAAAATTAAATATTTGGAATTAGTTCATAAGTAAATTTTAGTTGTTTAAAAATAAACACATAAGATAAGAGTAAGTTTTGAGGAATAATTTTTAAAACTAATTGAGAATTAAAACAAAATTACGCAGAGCAAAATTGGTACCGTAACATTTTCATGAAGATTTTTGTTGATAATCTCAAGAAAAATATGTGACAACTTATAGAAAGAATAAAGAAAAGTTGGAAAGTACAGTAAGACATCTTTAAAAGAGCCTACAATTTGTATAGCTGTTGATTTTCAAAATAATTTCATTACAAAGTCATACTTATATAAAACACTTGATAAATAAGTAAATATTTGCTAATTGAAATAAGCGAAGCCCGAATTATCGAGGACTTACTGTAATAAAAAATTAGAAAAAATACTTCGGCCGCATCGAAACTGGAATACGAAGATAAGATAAATAGATGACGATTGCACCGCGACCTTAGGTCTATTGTGCGCTCTTATAAGTCACAATGACCCACCTAGCCCCAGCATATATATACATATATGTAAGTATGTAAATTCCAATGTACTGCTTATTCTAATACCCCTGCGCCCTCAGACTCCAAGCTACAGTGCAGTTAAATTAGCAGGTGTTCTGGAGTTTCAGGATCCTTGTCACAGAACCGGTAATTTTCACAAGAAGCTAGGACCATTTTATATAAGTGCTTCTTGTGCTTACAGTGGCGAGTGTAGATGCGATAAGTAGTCTGAATTTGTCCCCAAGGATATTTAAACCGGCTGAGGTTATAACCCCCGATTAGCAACTTGGCATGACGCATGCTGCAGAGTTGTTTCCAAAACCTCTCTTTGCCTATTCTTCCTTACGGATCAGTTCCTTTATGGTATGAGAACTCATCGCAATGACGGGTTCAGGTTCTACCAAGTTAGTGGAGTTACGGAGTGGGCGATTGCATCAGTCCTTTCCTTCCCGACTATACCTTTGCGACCGGGCTGCTCAACCGTTCTCTATACTCCTCCAACAGTAGGGTGATGGTCTCGTACTACCTATCGCCATAATACTCTTCACATATACACTTCTTCTGGTATAAAATGCTTTAAAAAGGGCTTGATCTTGATTTTGATCGTGACTTTGTATGGCAGGTATATGTTATAATTAATTCTCCGATCTCAATAATATATTCTCAGATTGTAGCGTTGCTTTAGCCAATAATCCAATCCGCGTGTGGTGAAGATATATCGTCAAACAAAAAGGGTTTTCATACAAGGACTTGACCTGGATCTGTCAGTTTATATGTCAGCTATATACTACAGTGGTCCGATATCGGCGGTTGCGGCAAATTAGCAGCTTCTTGGGAAGAAAAAGACGTCGGCAAAGTTGCAGTTCGAAATCTCAAAAACTGAGGGACTACTTCGCATCCATACAGACGAACAGACATACGTCTCAGCTTGTGACGATAATTAGTTTACCAATAACTGCTTTTGACATCCGATAATTAATAGTTTTAGTGTTCCTTTTAGTATTTTTTAATTCTACTGCCATTTTGTCTACAACTCCACTTTTTGCTGAGCGCAGCGTTGCATTCCGTGTTGACTTTGACATTTCTATTGCCAGCTGTTACTATTTCACAAGTTAATACGGAAAATATATTGTAGTGTGTATGGGACAAACTCGTTAGTTTACAGCTAATCTACGACTGCAGTGCAGTGTTGCATTTTTTGCTAAATTTTGTGTTTGAGAATTTTTTCTAAGTGTCAGCACTGACGAAAAAAAGGCTCTACACACCATCGCAGTCGAACTGACAGCTCCAGCGTAGGCATAGAAGCCAATTTCGCAACACTCACAAGCATCACAATAATAATAAAAAAAACTGGAGCTTTGAAAAAGTGACTTAATATAAATGTATGCACGTCAGTCAACAACAGCGGTGTTGCCGAGAGGGAAAAAATACTCGACGCTTTTGTTGAAAAATGTGCACAATTTCGCATGCAGCTTATTGCCTTTTGTGATTTTGACATTTTCTGCATGTTTCCAGTGGGCGGATGCGCAGCGACTGACCAACATGTGAGCACACCCACCTACACACGCACACACACACACACAAGCAGACTCACCGCCAGCAAGCATTTGAGACGTGATTTAGCAGCGTGCATGGACTCACGCCTAACCCGGTCTATGCAACTCAGCCGGTAAGCCAGTCAGTTCGTCTGTCAGTCAGTCAGACAATTTGTGTACCGTTCAATCTCGCTGCACTGGAAGCGTAGTCTGCCTGCAAAGCGAAAAGCCGAAAAAAGACGTCGTGCAGACAGTGTTGCATTAGCGTTTGTTCGCCGCCAACGCCGTCGTCGCCAGCGCTGCGGCCATCGTCATCGTTGGTAATTGATGTGTGACATTGCAGTAGCCACAAAAATTTGCCAACTGTCTGCTGTCTGCTGACGACTGCCAAATGTCCAGTTGACTATTGTCTGCGTCCCGCCGTCCGTTGTCCGTTGTTGCCCGTTCGGCGCGGCTATTAGCAAATTTTTTTGCATGGGTGTGTTCATTTTATTTTGTATGTGTGTGTTTGTGTGGCGTCACTCAGCAAAGTTGATTTATTTGTCAAATGTGCAACGGCGTGCCCGCTCTACTAGACTAAAAAATAAAGTTGATCCCTCTCTTTGCGGGCGGATGATGTAATAGTGTTGTTGGCAAAACTGTATTAACGCTTGCGGCTTCAAATCTAATTATTCAGCAAAGGTTTTTGAGACTTTTTCTTGCGAACTTCGTAAAAACAAAATAGAAATGAAAATATATACGCTGTTTGAAGAAAAATGCAAACGACTCCATAGCAGACATATTTTTGATCGGTCAATTTGTATGACAGCTATATGCTATAGTGATCCGATTTTAACCATTTCTACATATATTACACAAGTGCTTTGGATAATAGCCCATACTAAATTTCGTGAAAATATCTTGTCAAATGAAAAAGTTTTCCATACAGGAACTTGATTCCACTCGTTCAGTTTATATGGCAGCTATATGCTATAGTGGTCCAATCTGAACAATTTGTACAGAGATTGTAGCATTGTCTTACACAATATTCCATGGCAAATTTTGGTAAATTATTTTGTCAAACAAAAAAGTTTTTCATATAAGGACTTGATTTTATTAATTATAGTTAAATAAAAGCTCGCTATAGATGGCGCTGCATTTTAAAACAATAAATCTTCGTTGCAGTCGTAATACATACATTATATATAAATAAAAATACGACTTTTTATTATTGGAAATTAGTTTAGACTCATTTAATGTGCTTAATAGCGTTGCCAACTTCGATCAGAAAGAAAGCTCTTATAAAAGCTGCATAGGCAAGTTCAAAGCGCTTTCATTTCATGAAATTAGCTTTTCCATACATTTATAAGTATTTACGGTCAAATTTATGATATACGAAAATGCTTTAATTACGCTTACACAGAGGATCTTAAAGACTTTCATCTGTATTTGGTCTTTTAATTGGTAGTTTGAAGAGCTTTTCCATCATGTAGTGGATCGGATACGAGTATAAATAAATATTACTACATATTTCCAATATTTTTGAAAAATTAGATTATTGAAGTGGATAAGAAATTTTAACAATACACTTAAAGAAATTTATTTAAATTTCAAAAAAAAAATTTCATTTTCAAAAATAAATTTTTAATTAAAAAAAAAAATTGAAATACACTGGAAAAAATTTATTTAAATTTTCATAAAAAATTTAATTTTCAAAAATAAATTTTTAATTTTCAAAAATACAAATTTTTTAAATACCATCTGCTCCAATTTGATCCGAAGAGAAAAAAATGTCCGCCGATACCAACACGACGATTATTTAACACTCTTTCTTTAACGTCTTTGATATTATTGTCATTAAGGGAAGTGTATGGACAACTCAGTCCGATTCAAATTTGATCAGTTAACTATTACAATAATTTTCTTAAATTAGTTATTAATTACATTAAAAAGTTTAATTAAAAAGAAATTACAACTCAATTATTTCACATAAAAAAATATTTTAATTTTTCAATATTTTAAAATATTTCACATAAAATTGTACGCTTCACAATAAAATTAAATTCCCTTAAACTCTTGTGTAAATGGCACATCTTTGCTTCTCTGCGCTTCTCTTGCTCCCGTATTCCCCACTACAAAAATTATTTGGCTTTTAATTTTAAGCCAAAAATAAAAAGAATTCTTTCATATTTCTGTACAACTCAAAAATGCCGCGAGCAAACGCTCTCCTTTCTTTTGCTTTGATATTCGCACCGAAAATTTCTTGTAATATTTTGCCTTTATTCGGTGCTGCTTTTGATGCAACTTTCCAACATTTAACATGAAAAGCAAACTCTTCGCTCCCCTTTAGAGCAATAACAGAAGAATGTAGTACCTACACACATACATAGATTTACATAAAAATGCTTGGGGGTGCAAAGATTTTCATTTTTCAACCTTTGTTATCCAAAAGAAAAATTTTCAAATATCTGTTTATGTCTGAGTGAGTGCGTTTTGACAAGCACCTGGTTTGCATTTAAGCAACCCTTTTGCCATTAGTTTAGTTTTAAGTGAGAATATATGGAATAAATTCCACTCTTTCATATTTTGGGGTTATTTCAGGCGTTTTGTTTGTGTCAAAGCACTGAGGTAATGTTGAATTTGAAATATGCGCTTGAAAGTGTAGAAATTTTGCTACAAATGTTGAAATAATTGTGAATATAAAAGGTTGGAAAAGGTTGTAAGAATGGCTGGAATTGAGTAAGAAGTATTTTTCTGCCGCAAAATAATGCGAGAGAAGATAAGGAAAGCTTGGATGTATGGTATTTATAAAAAAAAAAAAAAATAAATAAATAAGATAAAAAAAAAAAAAAAAAAATTATAAGAAAATTTTTATGAAGCTGACCATAATTGTTATGTATATGTTCGGTCTTTTGGACCCAATCTTAAGGCCACACTGCTTTCGGCTACAAAACCCAAACAATATTGGAGACACAAGAACCAAGGCATTTGAAAGGAAAGAAGGTGTAGTTAAATTGAGACTTCATCGGCTTCTACAGCCTTTTCCCACAGCCAAATTAATTTAGTACATTAGAATTACAATTGAGAAACCAGCTTTTGTCGTTCACGCAGTCGGCTACTCGATTAACGGAAGGCTTGATTAACGATCAGATGTGATACTTGCTTCTGTTTTTCATTTTGTATTGTTTCTATTATTATTACTATTAATAATTATTATTCCTCAGCTGATTGCTATTTTATCAATGCAGACGATCAAACTTATAGTTTGGACAACAACCAACAGAGTCAAACACAACCAAATATACAGTTTAGACAAAAACCAACAAAGTTGCATTCTACTTTGAACTCGGTTTGAATTCGATTAAGAATTTTTGTAGTAAAATAAGGCTTTTATTTTGTATGCTAAATCGATCTGATCGTAAATTAGTCGAGCGACGACCAGGTTTAGTCGAGTAAAGTCCGGCTCGACTAAACGTGCAGACCAGTTAATTGATCAATTAACTCCTGTACGAAAATGCCATTAATAACAAATTGTGGTGATTTAGTGATTATGTACACCAACAATCGAATAGTACCTTTTTGATGACTTTGGTTGGTTGATTAAGAAGTTAGGCGAGGCATCGCCAGACCGCAGGTGGTCACACTTAGGTCTTCATTAGGTCCACTGTGCTTCTTTTAATAATTTATTAACACTTTCATGGACAATTCGTAAACTGACATAAATGATAGATAGTTGAAATTCGAAGTAGACAATAAGGGAAGGACTTCAAAATTCATTGATAAAGTTTTGTTCCTTATAATAGTATAAAATCTGGAATTTGGCGTCAGAAATATTTATAGGTGGCACAAATCTATATATTATCGAACAGAATTTTCCAATTATAACCTTATTTAATCGTTCCATGGCCACACATTTTTAAGGAGCATCGAAAAATTACTTAAATGGTAGTTGAAGTTCGAAGGAGACAATGTGCGAAGGGATTCAAAGCTGATTGAATATAATCTGGAAATATTTTTAGATGGCAAAAGTCTATACATTATGGGACATAATTTTCATATATGTAGCCAGAAAGCAAGCAAGTAGGAAAGATCTTCACAGAACACATGAAAAGCTTAATCTAACTAAAACGACGACCCAGCAATGCAAGCATAATGACGACCCTTAGAAAACAGAAATAATATTGCGGGTCACTTGAGTTTTGTAACAGACTAATATTTTGAAATCAAATATTTCTGGATTATTTTTTGTTCTTCTAAATTTATTCTACGAATATTCGTCCAAGATCGCTGCTCCTCATAATGATCTGTATTCATTTGAGGTTGCCGAGACAGCTAATAATGGATTTTAACATTTCGAAGTCCGTTAAGGTCGAGCATGGATTCGGCAGTTTGTTGAAACAGTACATCATTTAAGCTCAGTCCTTAATTTTGTGGTCATTTAAGTCTTCATCGATATTTTGGAAAGTAGATGAATAATTTTCCAACATTTGAATTATGTTTTTATTAATAGGAGGATGTGCCTAGGTTTGGAAAGTATTTCTTAAATCCACTCAGAACAATATCAAACTCAATCTTCTTGCTGTGATTCCTGTCATCGCTGAAGAGACTATGGAGATCGAAATCCAACAGTATAATTGATTAAAATCTTTCTGCTAATGGAAATATTGGAGGATTTTAGGATGACGACACAAGCTCTATGGTTTCTGGAACGTATGAAACGCAGAAGTAGCAGTTCTACCATCGAGATACATATGTATGTTATGTTTAGAGTTATGAACCACCACTATGAAGTATATTCAAAAGTCCACACGAAGTAACAAACGAATGAGAGCAGATAATGCTGAAACTCAAATTACGCAGTTCTGAAAAAAACGAAGCTCTTTAGGTTCAGTAACTGAAGTGAGGCAACCAGATTATTAAAAATTTTGAAAGACACGGTTCATTCTCAAAATATTTCGAGAACTAGTCATACATGAGTATACTTGGGTTCAAGAAAAAACTACTCAGTCACAAAAGTCACCCAGAAGTCTCAAAAATCACCGTCGTCCGCAAAAATATTGAAGTATACTCCAAAGACTTTTATGCTATCAATATCAGGGTAAAAGGCAATATTTTTCAAGTGAGCTAGAGCCTTCTATTATTAGATACTTTGAACTATAAATTTTAAAACCGCCAAATCGCTAACACCAAATAGCTGTCACACCCTACAACTGCCAAAGTTGGAAAAGGACACATCCGTACAAATTCACTAAATCATTGAAGACAATCAAATAGTATCTAAGCAATTCTCAGAAGTGACGACTCCGCGGCGTTCAATGCGTTTAAGGCGCGATCAAACTGTCGCGTTGATTAAATTTTGTTTCGGTGAATTATTTATATGCGCGCGCTGTTGTCACTGCCAGTTTCTAATGTGCGCAATGGTTGCTGGTGTTGTTGTATTGAAATTTATGCACTTGTAAGGCAAGCCGCGCCTCCATGACAACTGACAGCTGAGCAGCGCCGCAGAAAGAGCAATAAGGCAACAACAATGTGGAGCAAAGGGCACAAGGAATATGCACATGTACATATATACATACATTATACTACACATATGTGTGTGTGTATTATAGAAACTAAGTAAGTGTGTGAGTCAGAACACCTTCAAATTGATTTATGTTTATGTCTTGCATTTGAAAGTTATTGCAATTTTTCTCGCTTATCTTCGGCAATAAAAATGAAGGAAAATTGCAATAACAACAGTAAATTACAACAAAACTAAATAACAACAACAACCACAGAAAAATATTACAACAATAATAAAACAACAGTAAAAAATTACAACAACAACACGAGTAAATTACAACAACTGTAAATTACAACAACAATAAAAAAGGCAGCAATAAATTAAAAAAAGCAATAACAAAAACAACATTAGTAAAGCAGCAATAAAAATAAAATTACAACAACAAAGACAAAATATTTAGCAAAACCTCGCAACTAAATTAAACGCAACACTCCAGTGTCCACATTTTATTTTTGTTTTTATTGTTGTATTTTCGTGCATTTGAAATATAATCCGCATAGCTGCAACAAACGCTGTGTCCAAGCGCCACACGCTTAGCGAAATAATAATTTATTCATTACTCGAGTGCTGAAAACGAAAGACAAAAATGCAAGTCTGCATGTGTATGTATGTTTGTGGATAAGAAAAGTCAGTTAGCTAAGCGCTCAATACCTTTCTCACTTGGACATTCACGCTGCGAGGACGCGCCGGTCACGCTGCAACCATGCCATGCATCATTGTCACACATAACGTTATTTATGTAGATGAGCACACACACATACATGCATACATTCGCGCACTTGTTTGACTGTTTGTGTGTATGAATGAATGTCCTGCACTTTGACTGCCGCCACTTTAGTTTATTATGTGCGGAAATTTCGGTATTTGCACGTACAAGCGGACTGCTGCTGGACTGAGGGGCACGGAGAGACACACATTCACACAAATATACGTACGTGGTTTGGTTGTCAGTGCTTGCAGTTTATACAAAATTTCTGCAAAAGTATTTTCTAGAATTTATTCACACACTCACACACACCTTCACATATAGCCAGCTTCACACGCACACACACATGCATGCAACTACAGGTAATGTTCCCGCATATATATGTGTATGTGTGTTCAAATGCATGCGAATTAAGTGAAAACGTGTGTGAAATATAAAAAATGTGACGTCAAAGCGTAGTCAAAGCGAGAGGAGCGTCAGCCCTGTGTGGCGTGTGTGTGTTGGGTGAGTGCACTTGTACTCGTTGGCGTGGCGAAGTGCAGTGTTGGCCATTTCTAGCTGTAAATAATACGTGCATAAATACTCCACACTTCGCTTTAACTACATTTACAATATATTTTATTATAAAAGGTAATTTATGTGCGCGAGAGTGAATGAAATAAAATGAATTGGCTAAAAGCAGGAGACAGAAGACAGTGAAGGAGCTAAATAAAATGTTTGAAATACATTTTTTGTTAAAAAAAGTTGTTTTCAACTGCATCGAAGCTAATAATACCCTTCACAGATGCATTTATTAAGACATGAAAGAGTATTAAAAAATCTTTGTCCTGATTTTGATCGGCCAGTTTTTATGTATGCTATAGTGGTTCGATGCCTTGGACAATAATCCACGTCAAATTTTGTACAGATATTTCGTAGTATAAAAAGTTTTACATTCAGGAATATTTTGAGACCCGGCATTCGTTATGGGATAATTCGACCGAGTAGATCACATACAATATGCAGTGAACAAAACATAGCAGCCGTAGCTGAGAATGTATACGAAGGCCGTAGAAAGTTGATTCGGCGTCGTTCGCAGCAACTCGTACTGACGTATGGAGCGACCTGGCGTACTTTATGCCGAATTCTTAAATTGAAAGTGTCCAAAATACTGTTTGTGTAAGAACTGAAGCTACTCGACCTTCCCAACCGATATCGTTTCGCTCTATAGCCTCTAAGTTCTAAGAACATCCGACGTTTTCGAACCAAATTTTGTTCAGCGATGAGTTCCTTTTCTGGCTCAATGGTTACGTAACCAAGCAAAAAACCGCGTTTGGGACGAAGAGCAATCCGAAGAGATTCCAGAGCCGCCATTTCAACCAGAAACTGTTGGAAACATCGGCCCGTATTTGTTCGAAAATGCCCCCAGTGAGAACGTAACCGTCAATGATGACCGCCTTCGCCCCATGATAAGAGTAAACTTCGGTCAGCAGATAATTTCACAGAGTTAGAATTTTTCCTGCGGGGATATGTTAAGTCTGAAGTTTACCGGACAATCCCGTTCCAGGTCTTGGAGCAAAACATCACGCGTGTCATTCGACAGTTACCAGTCGAAATCCTCGAAGAATTCATCGAAAATTGAACTTAATGGATGGACCATCTGAGACGTAGTCGCGGCAAGCATTTGAAAGAGATAATCTTCAAAAAATAAATATCAAAGAACGTTTTTTCGAATGATAATAAACATTCCCCATTAAATTTGAAGTTTGTGTGTTTTTTCTTCAAAACAGTAGATAGTGTCTAGAAAAACATACTACGTCGAAGTCCTTTAGAAGAATATTGAAACTTTCTTGTGCTATCAGTGATTCTGCGAACAAGATTTTGTTAGGAAAACGACAAGTTAACGAAGGTTATTTTACAAGAATTTATTAATTTTTTTAGTAGTTTTGGATTAATCGGATTAGAGTTTGATCTTAAGCTAGTATAGTGTGATTTGTAAGAGCAAGTTAAATGCTGTCCTTATGACAGTTAAAAACAGTAAAATGCCAGATGTGAAGTTTTACGAAATAAAATAAATTTTTTTTATAAAATTCAAGAAAAAATTTGGGAAATTTTGTTTTAGGGAATAGGTACATACGTGTTTTTTGGCTCGACACATTTAATTGTCGGCGTTCATTGAATAATCGCATGGGTTTCAATGAAATGAATATGTATATCCCCATATTTACAAATCTTACAAAATACATATGCATGTATATTTACTGATATCAATATATGTATGTATTATATTTCCTTTAAAATCTATGTATGTATATCCACTAAGAAAAAAAGTCCGTCATTCATTCATTCACCCAGCAAAAGAGCCCACTAATAGCAGCGTGTGTGTATGAGTGCTCGCGCTCAAGAAAAAAATCAATTGCCACTCGGCGTGCTCGAATGTCCTTCCAAGAATTGGCGATAAGCATCTAAACGGTTTTCCCATAACTTTTTTTTTCCTCTTTTCCCGTAGCTGCTAGGTTCGTTAATGCACTCGCATTTACTGCTACGCTCAGCGGCGAACTGTTTGAAGTGACATTGGCAGGTATTTACGGTAATGACCCAAATCAAAGTGAGGGAGGAAAGAATATCCAAGAAAAAATTGTAAGAAATATAATATTAAAATGCCTAGTTTGTTGTTGTTAGGTAAGTGAAGTAGCGAAATAGCACAGAATTTACAAGGATAAAGATGGCAATGTAGATAGTCGCTATTAGATAGATAGCTCTGGCTTTGGTGTATGAATCAAATAAAGGTGGCTTAGTGGGATCCGCTAATAGTGTCGCCGCCTTTGAGTTAAGATTTAATGAAATATTGCATGGCGGTACTGCTATTTTTGTTCTTAGTGTTGTAGCCTCCAGTGTGATGAGTCAACAACAGAAAGGTCATGTTGTGGGATTTATGGTGAAAGAGGTTCTAATTTGCTTGAGTACATTCGTACAGGAAGCATAAAATATAATTATTGATGACTAAGTTGCCGATAAATATGTGTGGTTAAAGTATTGACGATACAAAGTTGAGTTTTGTGGTTTGTAAAAAAGCGTAAGTGTAAAATGCGAGTTTTGACAAAAAAAAGTAAAATTTGGTAAAAAGATATTATGTTTTTATTAAATTTAAATATTGATACCTAAACTAGAAATTTGTTGTCTGTTTTTATTTTTTAAAAGAGCGTAAGTGTATGATGTTGGTTTTGAAAAAATTGAAATTTTCATAAAAATGGCTATGGTTGTGCTCAATTTAAATACTGATATCTAAATTTATTTTTTTTCTTTTTGCTTCTTTAAAAGCGCTTAAGTGTATAATGTTAGTTTTGAAAAAATTTTTTTTTTCGAAAAAATGTAACATGCATGTGTGTTTATATTAAATTTATATATTGATAACTAAACCAGAAAAATTTGGTATTTCTGCTTCTTTAAAAGTGCGTAAGTGCAAATTGCTGATTTAGAAAAAAATTAATTTTCGTCAAAAGTAAATACTAAATTTAAATACTGACTGCTAAACTGGAAAGTTTTTGTATTCTATCTCCCTTAAAAGTGCTAAGAAGCTAGAAGCCCGTAAGTGCAAAATTTCAGTTTTGAAAAAATTTAACATTTTCGTAAAAATCGGTTATGTTTATGTTAAATTTACATATTAATAACTTAACTTACAAACTTTCTACATTTTACTCGTTTAAAAGTGCGTAAATGTAAAATGTGAGTTTTGAAGAAAATTAAAATTTTCTTAAAAATTGGTTAGGCATTTTCTAAAGGATGTTTTCATAACAAAACAACAACAATTTTGGCTTTTTTATCTCTTTAAAAGTGCGTAAGTGCAAAATGAGGATTTTGGAAAAAAATAATTTTCGAAAAATTTACTAAATTTAAGCATTGTTGACTAAGCTGGTAACTAAGGTCCAACTGTTTGCTACTTGAAAAGAGCTTAAGTTCAAAATACCAAAACTTGTTATAAAAAATTAATTTTGAGATTTTTGATCCAAATTGAATACCAAACCATTTAAAGCGCATTATTCTTAATTAACTTATACTTCATATTTTTTCTGCGAGTCACTGCGAGTACACGCCTGTTTTTTTGTTTTGCCTTTTTTTGTTAACAAAATTGTGCGTAAATAATTTGTGAGGCATTAACCCGTAAGTGAGAAACGTGTTTGGCATTTCTAATGAAAAGGCGCAAAAAATAAGAACAACAACAAATAAACCAAGATTTGTACAGAAGAATTTGTGGACAGGAGACAAAGAAATGAAGTTGTGGCGTTAAGCTGACCAACAGCAGACATTTAAGCCAATATGTGTATGTATGTATGTATATGTCTATATAGTATGTACATATACATATGTACATACATATATGCATACATACATACAAATATTTTTTTAACATACATTTACATTTTTAAGCCAAAAGTTATTGCAACCTCAATAGCTTAGCCTGCAACTTTTAATAATTTTTGTCGCTATTGTTGTTGTTTTTATTGTTATTAGTGTATTATCGACAGGCGCATTAACATCAAATTAAATGACAAGTGTTTTCTTGCCTTTGCATAACAATAAGCTTGGGTTAACGTGGAAAATGCTAACACGCCACTTTGCTGTGACTCAAATTGCTTAGCCGCCGCATATTTTGGCTTATCACAATAACAACAAAAGCGCTGCACAGCTGCTTTGCATAAGCAATTAATTAATTGAGCAGCGCGGCGTAGTAGAAAGAGGTGAAAGAAAAATGAGAAAAAGCCCGAAATGAAAATAATAATAAGATTGACCAATAAAACTCGCTGAATGGTGCTTTCAAAATTACTATTATTAGAAAAATATTAATTTTCTTTACTAAAAGCATATTTTACATAAATTATTTGTTTTTATCGCTCGGGTAAAATCAAAAGTTTTTCTGGGAAATCAACACATTTTGAATGAAGTGAATCAACACTGTTTGACAAGTTTGAAAACGGCTTAAAGAGAGTTGTCACATTTGCATATATACATACATACATAGTTTCATATATACCCACATACTAATATGTATGTATGTATGTACATATATACTCATCTACACTCATGTATTCAAAACAGCGTTGTCCACGGCCTATGCGCACAATAGCGCACGGACAGTGCCAGACACCTCACACCAACATGTCGCGACAAGTGTCTGTGAAAGCACGATTGTGCTGCTGTATTCAACTTCGTAGGCAAGCAAAGGAGAATTTTGCGATCAGTTGACGCTAGAATAACCAACACAAGCATAACGTGCACACAGTCACGTTGGACAACACTGATTCAAAAATATGCAACTTCACCGATCTAAATCGCTTGCGCACCTGTTGCTTAGCATAAATTCATAAATACGTACCCACATTCACATATGTACATACATATGTATAAACATACTTATAAAAGCTCATTAACATACACGATTGCTTGTCGTTTTCTGTTAGGCGCTTGTTAACCGTACATGACTGCGCTGCCCGAAATAAACTTCTTCTCTTCATTACCATTCACACGATCTACTCGTCGCTTGCTCGCTGCTTGCATTATCGTAGCGCTGATGAGCTCTAGTAAAATCTAATTTACGTATTTGTGTTAATTTTCAAATAAATTATGCTAATATCAGGGTGATTTGGTAACTTGGTATGGAAAAAAATATATTAAAGGAAAAAAATTAAGAAATAAAAAAATTAAAAAAATAAATAAAAGAAAAGAAAAAAACAAAAACAAAAATACAAATAAAAAAATTAAATAAAAAAATTTAATTAAAAAAAGAATAAAAAAAATAAATCAATAAAATAATAAAAAGATATAAATAAAATAAAAATAAAAAAGAATCAATAAAAAGACTAAATAAAAAAAATAAAAATAAAAAATAAAAATAAAAAAAAAAAATAAAATAAAAATATAAAAAATTAGAAAATTAGAAAATTAAATAAAAAGTAAAAAATTGGAGCACAATAATAATGTTAAGGTTCCTTTACATTTACTATAACTATTAATACATATTATTTATTTTCATTTTTTTGTTTGAACATTTATTTATTGCATTATTATTATTTTTTTTTTTGATGACTTAAGTTTTCGCCACATGTGTTTTGGAACGTTTTTAATAAGAGTCATATGGACATTTGCATAAAATACATATCATTAATTGACATTGAGAGAAAGTCAGATATTAGTTTATAAATAAATAAAAACATGTAATCGAAGCTCGAAGCGAAGCATTCCCTTCAGAGTTGCATTTTTTCGGGCATAAAAAGGTATGAAAATATCTTTAACTTGATTTCGATTAATCAGCTTGTATGGCAGCTAAGTTTTATAGTGGTCCGATATCGGCGGTTTCGATCACTTCTGGAGGAGAAAATGACATGTGTAAAATTTCAGATAAATATCTCATAAACTGAGGGACTAATTCAAGTATATATAGACAGTCGGACATGATTAAATCAGCTGTAATCGATTCAGATCAATAGGGGAAGCATTGATAGCTACAGACTTTGAGTGGTCTTCGACATTTCTTCTGGATGTAATAAACTTCGTGGCAAACTTAATATACCCCTAAAACCATGTGGAATGTGGCTATAAACATTGAGGCCCAAATACTACAATAGTAAAGTCACACCTCAGAGAAAATTAATATTTGTTCTTAAGATTATGTAAGTCAAAGTGTTCCTCATTTTTCGACTCAAAACTCATTTCGACACATCACAATCATCTTCTTGCAACTCGGTTACCTTCAGAAGGTATTGTATTGACGATTTTTCACTCTACGTGGTTTTAGATGCTAGTAAACTAATCACTAAAAATTTTCGGTGTTTTTTGAAAAGACCTGTTGGATCAAAGCTGCTACTCGTTGCTGTTGATTAAAATTTGGCTTATATTATCTGTAAGTATTGACTCAGTATATTCTTTTTCGAACACGCTATTAAAGAAATTTAGTAAAAATTGGATACTGAAACTGGAAAAGGTGGATATATATTTTTTATTTTTTTTTAATTTCAGGGATGTTTTACTTAACCTTAAAATTTAAATGAAAGCAAAATTTCGAAAAATAGAAATGTGGTATTTTATCTGGTATTTCGAAAAATTTACATACATATGATTATCGGGTATCTTATTTGGTACTTTATAACTGTCTGTAAATTTTTCGAAATTCTTATTTCGTTTAAACTTTAAAGTTAAGTAAATTAATATTAAAAACAAAATTAAAAAATATACATATGTAGTAGACTTAATAAGTATGTAATATATGTATGTATGTATGTAATATATGTATGCATGTATGTTTATAAATAGGTAAAGTCAACTGATAAAGTCGTAAACTCCCGTTGGCGCGCAAATACGCCATATCGGCGCTTAGCTCGTAATCTTTTTTGGCAGCTTAAGCTACGCCAAAAGCAAAACATTGAAAGCAATGAACTCTAATTGGAACTAATACAATGAGCACAAGTGCAAACCCAGTAGGAAAATTTTTTAGCAAGAAAGAATTTTCAGCGAGCATATAAATGCAAATATGTATTTATATACATATGTATATTTAAAAATAAAAATTACATTTTTAAAAGAAAATTGGAAGTAATGTTTTTTTATAGTGCAAAAATAATAAAAATCTATGGATGTGCTGTAAATTTGAATAAATCAGCTGATTTGAGGGCCGTTTTTGTTTATAAAATATACATACGCAATCTATTCACTCAGCTTTTGAGATATTGGACTGAAATTTACCACACATACTTTTCTGGTCAAGATGCTAGTTATTTGTTAGAAACACCAATATCGGAATACTATAGCATATAGCTGCCCTACAAATTGACCCATCAAAATCAAGTTATTGTATGGAAAACTTTTTTTATTCGACAAGGCGTCTTCACGAAATTTGGAATAAATGATTGTAAGAGGCCACACTTTACTCTGCGGATATATTGTGGAGATCGGGACGGTATAGCATATAGCTGTCATACAAATTGACTGATCAAAATCAAGTTTTTGTATGAAAAACTGCCTTATTTGTAGAGACATCTTCACGAAACTCGGCGTGGATTGTTGTCCGAGGCAATGGTATAACTTACCAAAAAATTTTTTAGATCGGACCATTATAGCATATAGCTGTCATGCAAACTGACCCATCAAAATTAAGTCTTCGTATGAAAAGCTTTTTTATTTTATGAGATATTTTCACGAAATTCGGCCTTAATTGTTGTCTAAGACAATGGTATAATCCACGGGAAAATTGTTCAGATCGGACTACTATAGCATATAGCTGCCATACAAATTGACTAGTCAAAATCAAGTTCTTGTATGAAAAACATTTTTATTTGACAAGCTGTAGTGTCTAGAGAACTTCTGTGGTCCTTTAAAAAGAAATTTATAAATGACTTTAAAAAATTCGTATTTCTTTAATCCACAATTTCCTACAGGGTATCTCTATAAAGGTGCGCATATTTATGGGCGAATGATTGCAAGTAAATAGAAATTTAAATTCATATTTTGCCACAAGCGAGACACATCATTTGCACACACATATACAAACATACACACACACATGTAAACAATTCTTAATGATATTCAAGCGAAGTTTTGGCATAACTTTTTCTACTCGCTCGCACGAATTCCGCACATACCGAGGGTGGGCTTCCATATCAACAAAGTATGATCTCCCTACGCTATCTCATATGTATGTATGTGCAGATGTTTAGGTGAATATAAATTGATTTTTATTTTTGGATTATGGACAGATTAAAAAAAATGCATTTCTATTGTATTCACATATATTACAATAAATCGAAAGCTGATATATCACACACATACACTCACACACACGTTGGTGTCACTGTTTTGAAACATTTAAGCATACAAATTATTTGCTAAATGCGTAAAAAATGCACTTGAAAGGCAAATCTCAAGTGCTTTTTCATTTTACGCATTTGTCAAAACGCCTCGCCTAAGGGGTGACTTTCGGTGGCGAGGATCGAAGGACAGTTTCATCAGCAGACAGGCAAAAAATACAACAATCTGCAATTTGTTGTTGTTGTTGTGGCTCTTCATAAAAGGAAATTCTTTGCTGCCTACCACCAATGGCACCACCTCCACCAATTCGCCGCCGCCGTCGTCTCAATGTACTGAAAATCATGCTGACAGCTGCCACTTTCGAAACCAGTTGAGTCTGCCACATTTCGTTCTGTCACCGTTTGTTTGTTGTTGTTTATGTGCAAGTGCGTGTGTTAGGGAAATAACATAAAACAACAATAACAGCAACAAATGTAGACTTATGTATAATATGTAAATTTAAATCATTTCGTCAGCAGGCGTTTGCGGAGTGTGTACATTTGTATGTGTTTGCATGTGTGTATGTATTTGGATGTGTGCATGTGTGTGTGTGTTCAATTTCAATTTCGAGGCTATTTTTGCGCATGAAAGCATGCTATGTCGAGTCCTTTCGCCATAAACGTTTTTTTTTGTTATTTTGTGGGTTAGTAATTGCTCTCTTGATTATATCTTGCAGCAGGCGTAGAATATGTAAACGGAAAAGTATACAAGTAGAGAGATAAGGGACGAAATTTGTGTCCAAAAAAATTTGAAAGGGTTTAATACAGAGAAAAGTAACGAAAAAGATCATTGTTAGAAACGGGAATGGAAAAAAAGCGTATGGCGGCAAAGATTATACAAGTTAGAGACTCACCCAAAAATAACTAGTTGTGAACTAGTTTTGGACAACACTTGTTTTTATTATTGGTGTTTTGGTAGCGGAAAAAATTATTTTGGAGTTATTTACACTCAATTACTCAAAAAATTAAAAACTAATTTAAAACTTCGTTAAATTCAGACAGGCTTTTAGCGGAAACAACTACTAAAAAGTGCCTTTTCATCATTCGACTGCCGACTATTTGTGTTTAAAATAAAGCAAACTTCAATAACTCAGTTTTCCAGTAGTTCCATTGAGTAGCAAAAAAAAAAAACAGAAATTAAAAATATATTTTGTAACTACTTCCCACCGAACTAGTTGTGGTCTAGTCACAAAAGTACTAGTTATATATTTATAAAATATATAAAAATAAAAAAAAAAACTAAATAACTTAGTTTTAGAATTGACTCCAACGGAACTAGTTGTGGAGTAGTGACCAAATTTTTTTGATAAAATTGATTTAAAATAAGTTAAAAATTTAAAAAATGCGTAGAAACTAATCAAAAAATGAAATGTAATTTAGAACTCACTCCAACACAACTAGTTAGGGTCTAGTCACACAAAAACTTTAAGTTGAGAAAGTAAAATTGAGTTTGAAAAATAGGCAAAAACTAAAGAAAATAAATATAATTTAAGCTAAACAGAAAAATATGGATATATATATTTTGAAGCTCACTCTAACAAACTAGTTTGGATTTAGTATAACAACAACTATATACTGATCTCTTTATGCAGAGAAATTTAAATTAAGTTTAACAGATAGGAGGAAACTATAAAAAAATATTTTTTTTGGGAAGTCACTCCAATATAACCAGTTGTGGACTGGTTACAAAACAACTAGCTACTTCTTACTGATTTATATTACAATTAAAGAATAGCTAGAAATTAAAAAAAACATCAAATAAAATACACTTAAGAACTCACTCGAAAATAACTAATTGTGGTCTAGTCGCACTTTCCTTTACTGAGGAATAAAGATATTTATATTAAGATTAAAAAAGAGCTGAAAACCAAAAAAAAATAAATAAAATAAAATTAAAAATATTTTAGAACTCATTCTAAAATAACCAGTTGTGATCTAGTCGCTTAAAAACTAGTTAAAAAGTAGTTAGTTTTCAACAACTTGAGCATCGCGTAATTAACAACAATGCAATTAACTTCTTTAAAAATTTTATAGACTACTTAAAAAAATGATTTTAATTAAATTTTTCATCCAACTAACCCCTAAACTAGCGTAACTACCACCATAACCAGGCAGTAATCATTTTGTCAAGAGCTACAACATTTGCGGCATTCAATAGTACTTTTATCAAACCTAAATAAAACCGGTTATTAAATCATGCGGACTATCAGATATTGGTCAACTGATTATTAGTTTTGTAATCATGTCCCCTTCTCCTTTCACTATCTTCCTTCCAGCAAAGCGCTTCAAAGCAACACTGGGTCATTGCGTCTTTAGTCAAACGTCAGTCGAGCCAGCTGTGTCGCTCCCCTGCCTCCGTGCTTATTGTAGAACCACCTTTAGCTGTGGTTCATTAAGTGCTTTTATATATTTTTACGCATACACAAATAGACAAAAAAAAAAAAAACAGAAAGCAGAAAGAAACGTTCAACAAAGCGTAGATAAGTCATGAATTTGATGAATGATGCTCACTCGTGCGCATTTCTATTCATTTTGACGTTTTTATTAAATTCGCTAAGCTATCTCGGCGTTCGGTCATCGAAATAGTGCGATGAATTCGAAGCTGTCGATGAGGATGAGCGTGGCAGGGGTCTGCGTATGAGTACGGTGTGCCCTTAGCTGGCGTAAATTTGTTTTTTCTATCCACTTGTTTTTGCTTGCAGTGATTTGAATATAATGTGTTGTGATTGTTCATTGATGTAAGTTTGCTAGATCCTTTTAATTTTGTTGAGAAAAAAAAAAAAAAATAAGTTCAAGGGTTCTATTTTAAAGTGGATTCTAGTGACTTAACCCTTTTGCAGTTGGCTTGTGTATGTTTGCAGTGTCTACATAGAGATGTGAAGGTTATTTTAGTTAAACAAAATTACTTGTCTTAATGTCGATCAATTTCGCGCTTGGTTCCATGGAAAAAAATGTTTGAACTCAAAAGACAGGAAGAAGAAGACTGTGAGTACAAGTTGTATTAAAGAAAATTCTCTATAACATTTTATTGAAATTCTATGCAAATAGAATGTAACATGATTTAAGAGTCGGGCCTCATCAGAGTCGAGTATTCATCAGCGCTATTTTAGCACTGAAATTATTTTAAGTTGAATTTCTTTGGATTAATCTACATTTAATGAACTATATTTAAGTTTTCTTGAGCTTTTGACCACTTCCATTGCTCATGAAATTTGTTTCATCTTTTTTATCGAGCCCTTCAGCTCAGAACGTACTACACCGCAGAAGTAATTCGTGGCACATTCCCACTAATTACATCAATTTTTTTTTTACGATTGAGATTAAATAATTATGTATTTATACACACATTTCTTGTTTTTTCTTCAAAATTCTTGGTCACCATAACTTGAGCTTCAAATTAAACATATTTTCTAAGAAGGAGCTTTATTCGAAATTTATTTATAAAAGAATGTCATGAATCACTGAAGATACAAGAGTGCTATTTGTGCACTTTTCATAATAAATTTTGGAGGTCGTCAGAAACCGCAAACCAATAAAAGTTTTAACAGCAAAGCTTACTCATAGTTGCTGAAAAATTTCGACATATTTTTTCATATCGAAAAGTGCCACATCTCCCTTATTTTTTAATTGCAACTTTAATAAATTACAAACAATTCTTATTTCCACTTTATTAAAGAAGTATTATAATGGAATTTATACAGGGACCTCAGCAGTCTATCAAAAGTTAACCATTTGACAATAAGTTCAAACTTTGTTCAACGATGACGGCCATTTCAGGCTCAATGGGTATGTAAACAAGCAAAATTGCCGCATTTGGGTTGAAGGGCAACCTGAAGAGATTCAAGAGCTGCCATTTCATACAGAAAAAATAGCAATTTAGTGTAGTTTGTTGGCCCTGGGAATCATCGGTCCATATTTCTTCAAAAAATATGTTAGTGAAAAGGTAACCGTTCGTTAGCGACCGTTATCGCGACCGACCTACTATTTGATGCCTGAAGCTCGAGATCTCGGCCACATTTGGTTTCAACAAGACGGCGACTCTTTCTAATCAATGGATTTATTGAGGGATCATTTCGATGAGCATATATTTTCATGTTTTGAGTCGGTCTATTTGCCACCAAGATCGTGTGATATCACATCGTTACACTTTTTCCTGTGGAGATATTAAAAGTCAAATGTCTATGCGAATAATCCCGCTTCAAATCAGGTCATGGAGCAAAACATAACGTTTGTCATTCGTCAGTTACCAGTCGAAATGTTCGAACGTGTCAACGAAAATTGAACTCAATGAATGAACCATCTGAGACGTAGCTACGGCCAACGTTTGAAAGCGATTATCCTCGAAAAAGAAATGCCAAAGAATGTTGTTTTGAATGATAATAAACATTCCCCATTAAATTTCAAGTTTCTGTATTTTTTCTTTAAAAATGTAGGGAACCTCAAAATGGATCATACTTTTAATGATCCAACGAACCGTAAAACCTCTTGTAGGCAATAATAAGTTCTGTTCTTATATTAATCTAAAGTAAGTTCTGTTTTAAAAAGTGATCTTATGGTATATGGTAAGCTTGGGAAAGGTTTGTTAAAGTAGATCTGTAGTATATTGAAAAGACTTATGGAGCTGCGAAATAACATGCAGTTAAATCTTACGCATGAGAAGATGCTCCAAAATCTCTAGGCTGATCAAGCAGGAGTTAAAAAAGACAGGTCCTCCACTTTAAGCCACCGACAACCTCAAAAGGAGTTTTTGTATATTATTCAGGGTTCTTTGAATTTTTAATTGGTAGGGAATATGTACATATGTTTTCTACTTTGTCTGGTTTTCATTTCGATAAGTTATAGTACAGTTAGACTGGAAAGCAAGAGAGCTCTTAAATTTCAAATGTTTAAGAAGCATGTGTCAAAATGTATTTCATTAAAAAAATAGTTGAGACCTTGACATTGCGTGAGTCTCAAGCTCGATTGGTTGAGGTAAAAAACTGGCGAAACGAGGCAAGGCGAGGCCAACTGTTTAAATTTCAATTTAATTGGAAAATGAATTGTGATGAAATATACATATTTGTTTCGAAATGTTATATAATATTCGATTTTCCGAGGAGCGTTGCCAACAGTTTACAAAATAATTTCAATTAAATTGAAAAATGAATGCATTATTGCAATATATGTACATATGTGTATACCAAATTAAACAGGTTAAAGACAGATTTCAACTCGTGCTATTTTTGAAAATGCTGCCACCTGTTTGTACATAGAAAACAGTTCCAATAATTTTAATGGTAAATAAATGTTTTATTGCATAAGAACAAGGAAATAAATGATCTTAATTGCGAATTTTAACAAAAATCTTTTGCACAAGTGTTGCCACCTGTTCGAAAAAATGCATAACAAAAAATTCGGTTTATAATAAATAAAGTACAGCAATGTTAAAAGTAAATTAACTTGCATCAGACTTTTTTTTAAACAAGTGTTGCCACCTGTTTGAAATAACAGTTCCAATAATTATAATGATAAATAAATGTTTTATTGCATACGAACAAGGAAATGAATGATCTTAATGGCGAATTTCAACAAAAATCTTTTGGACAAGTGTTGCCACCTGTTTGAAATTTTTTTTACTAACAAATGCAATTTAAAACAAAATAAATTATAGCAATATGAACAGCAAATAAACTTTCCTCAGACTTTTTTTTTGACAAGTGTTGCCACCTGTTTGAGAAAAAAGTTGAAAATTATTCAATATTGTGACCCGATGTTCCACCTAGGCACTATGGAAAAATATAATAACTTTCATCAGACTTATTTTAGACAAGTATTGTCACCTGTTTGAAAAAAAAGTTAAAAGCTTTGTGAAATTAATTCAATATTTGAGCCCGATATTCCAGCTAGGCTCTATGGAAAAAGATACATATATACAGATATATAACTTTATATTGCAATTTTACTGTTAAATTAAAGGTACTTCTTAGTTTATTAATTAATAGACTAGTCAACAAATCAGATAGTGAAAATTAGCTCTTGATATGCTTAGCGAGCTGTGAGGTATTTGAAGTGCCCGGATTACGAATTTCAGTTAAAATTTTTTTTTTTTTAATTTTGCTATATTTTGTTTGTATGCTCCTGCCATCGCTAATTTCTATAAAAAAGCATTAGACTTACCGGACAGGGCCCTAAATTCCTCCAGGTAATCCATATTTTTTGATAACGGCGCCACTTTGGAGCCGTGTTCCTCAGGTTTCGAATAAATTTTGAATTTTCACAAACAAAAACAACAAAATAATTTCCAAGCCAAGCACTTTAAATATTTTTTTTTATTTATTTACTGCAACCTCAGCGCGTTTTTAGTACAAAATGCATATGTAGATATACATATATATGTATATCTTTTTTATATGTATATCACCGCTTGTATATGTATGTATTTTGTATATATGTATATTTTAATTCACTGCCAAATACTTTGCATTTTTATATGCGCTTCATTGTATGAGGCCGGTCAGTGGGAGGGAAACACTTTTGCCAAACTTGAGAATTTCCAGATATTAACGAAAATTGTTGCAAAGTAAATATCACGCACAACTACAACAATGTTAAGACGCAACACGCACGGACACTCGCTAAACGCCTGTGTGTTGTGGACAATGCGACACGAACACCACCGCCACGCACGAATACGTACACGAAACTGGCGAGCAGCGGGCATTTGCTGCGTTGATTCAAAACAAAAAGCCAAGAAAATAATCAAATAGCAACAACAACAATATGTAAGCAAAGAGAAAAAAGCAAATGAGACAAGAGAGGGCGCGTATGGGTTTTGATATTGAGGCGTCTGTGTGTGTGTGTGTTTGCATTACTGTGTTGAAGGCAAAAGGCAATGCCACGGCAACGCAGGATAACTCATTGTTGTGGCGCTACGAACACACTTACACATGCATATATACATATGTATGTATGTATATATGCATAAATATGTACGACTTGTATTGAGCGCATTGAGTGAAAGCGAAATTACGAGAAGTCAAATGAGCCTGTGGTTGTGCGGCTGCCAGGAAATTGTGTCGAGTCTAAAATATTGTTGGTTTGGGAGCCTGTGTATGTGTGAGGCATGGAAATTTTCCAAATATGTAGCAATTCAAAAGAAATCAAAATCACTCACACTCAATTTTGAGTATTTGAGCGTTTGAGTGTTTCTAATTGCACGCAAACACACTCAACGAACACCTTGACAGCTACGAAGGATATCTGATATCTGAGGAGTTGTATGTTTGCATGCATGTGTATGTGTGTGTGGTTTGTGTGTCGCATGAACGCCATGAAAACGTGGTTTGTTATACCCTTATCACACACGGCAACTTTAGTTGCGGCAACTCTTGGTTTATAGGCGAGGGGGCGACGAGGAGAGGAGAATCGCGCCGAGTTTCCAGTGTTCAGCAACTCGCTTTGTGTTCTCATTCGTAACAGTTCGCTGCGACGTTTTTCGGCATTCGTGTTCTTTCTTTCGTAGTACATAGTTGCATTTGAGTATATTTTTTGAAATTAATATTTTGAATATATTTAAAAAATTTAATTTCATCTTTTGGCAAGTAATTTGCAAATATGTATACAAATATACATAATATAATTTAAATATTTTAGAAAATGGAGTATGACGAAAAAATCGAATTAATTAAAGATATTGTGAAATGTATGGAGAAAACCATACAAATTGATTCAGACGATAGTGAAAAGGGTGACATATGTATGTGAAATTCTGTCATATAATCTTTGTTTTCATTTTGAATTATAAATAAAATGTATTTCTTAATTGTCAGAACTGATTAATATATGTGATAGAGTGGCCCAAATACCCATAAGGAAAAAGTAACGACAATGGGTTAAAGTAAAGAGTAGACAATGGGTTAAAGTAAAGTGAAAGAGAATGAGAAAAAAACTCGAACAGAGTTGCGCAACACAAGTTGCTCGTGTGAAGGTAATGGGCGACAGCAAAAGAGAATCGCCCGAGAATTAGCAACTTTTGTCGCCTCGTGTAATAATAGACTTAGACATTTCCTGTGTTGCACGGTCGCTAATTTCAATGAATGTGCGTTCGGCGGCGTCTTCGGTGTACCCCCGTATCCCCGTTACACCTACTCAATATTTGCCGCTTGGCAGCGCGCAATTAATAATCATAATTCTCATTAATTTTATGTGGCAATGTAGTGGTTTTGGGCATATTTCTGGGCGATGTGGCATGAGTGTATGTGTGTATGTATGTATTCAAATGTATTTGTAATGTATGTATATGAGTGTATATGTGTGTGTTTTTCTATGCCTGCTTGTTCGTGTCGCGCCCCCTTCGGAATCTCAGGAATCTCGAGAATGTCCACAACAACAACAACTGCAACAAAACAATAATGACAAGACGAGAAAACAACAACGAAGGTAAAAACAGAAAACAACAACAACAATAGAAACAACAACAACAACAACAACCTACCTCTGCTTAAACAACAACCACTACCGTTAGCCCAAGCAAATGTCGCATTTGACGCGCAAGCAAGTACATTTCTTTTTTATTTCCATTATTATTGGTAAAAATTCCCGACACAAAATCAACCCCAAACACGGCGACCTTTATGGAAATGTGCAGCAGCGCGCTGCGTTGGCCCAAATGCATGCTGACGCTGTGTAGTTGCTAGCATTCATCAGCGTGTCGTGCCATAGGGCAGGGTTGTTCTACAATACGCTCCCATTCCCCCTCCTCCCCTACTACTGGCACACCGCTCACCAACCAACAAGCAACTTCACCTTCGCCTCAACAATTTCTATTTCGGTTTATTAGCGTGCGGCGTGTTTCAGCTGTCGAACCATCGTCGCTCATATGAATTTCCGAAATTCCAATTGCCCCTTTACCTTGCCTAGTACGCCTAGTGTAGCCACACATACATACATGTGCACATATGCGGGGCTGGCATTCCCGAAAAATAGAATTTCAGCTGCTCATGTGCGCTTTCTCACTTGGAATTACTATTTTTACCAACGTTTCCAATTAGAAATTGCAATAAAGTGCGTTCGAAATGCAGGCGCACAGTCATTACACACACGCACACACACACGGATACACACATGTAGATGTACATGTTTGTAGAAATATAAATAATTATGCCTTTGGTGGTGGCTTATGGTGGTAGCCTTTGCACGGCGCGCAGTTGTGCTCACCGATCGTGCTGGTGTTTCACTTGGCTGACTTTGTTGTGGTGGATTGTTGGATTGGAATTTTTTAGGGGTGCAAAGGTAGACCGAATGCCTAACAACGATATACAAATGGCATGTTTCGCGTTATGTCGCGTATGGATGTATGTGTGTGTGTGTGTGACTCCCTATAATTATGGAATGTTGGTAAGTAAATATTCGGCTAAGGCTGCGCATAATTACAAATCAAATGGAAATGTTAGCATTCGTGAGCTTCTGAAATTCTGAAAGTATGCGTTATGAATGCCACGAATGTGCACACACACACAAAAATATAAAAATAGTATATATATGTATATACATATTTTTGTGAGCTGAGATGAATCGCATGATGGAGCGTATGAAGCTGGGTAAAGCTTTTATTTTCTGTAATGTTTTAGAGCTTGATTAAAGTTGTTAAAAAATAATAATACTCTGTTTATGAAAGAGTAGATAGCAAAAAAGAAAAAAAACATGAAAAACGTTAACTTTGGTTGCATCCAAGCTAGAATGACCTTCACACATAAAGAAACTTCCTTAAAAGACATAATTTTCATTGGTCAGTTTGTATGGTAGCCATATGCTATAGTGCTCCGATCTCAACCATTTCTACGTATACTACACCACTGCTTGTGAAAATAGACCATGCCAAATTTTTTGAAGATATCTCGACAAATGAAAAAGTTTTCCCTACAAGATGTTGATTTTGATCAGCCAGTTCGTATGGCAGCTATATGCTATAGTAGTTCGATTTGAAAAATATGTTCGGAAATTATAGCGATATTTACAACAAAAACTCATGCCAAATTTCGTGAAGATATCTCATCAAATAAAAGAGATTTTCATACAAAGACATGATTTTGATTGGTCAGTTCGTATGGCAACTATAGGCTATAGCAGTGCGATCTAAACAATTTGCTCGGAGATTATACGTTTGACTAAAAGAATAATTTATGCCGAATTTCGTGAAGACAACTCGTTAAATAAAAGAGTTTTTCATACAAAGACATGATTTCAATTGGTCAGTTTGTATGGCAGCTATATGCTATATCAGTCCGATATTGGTGATTCTGATAAATAAGCGGTTCCTTGAGGAGAAAAAAATGTGTGCAAAATTTCAGATCGATAACTCAAAACCTAAGGGACTATTTCATGTATACGAAGGCATCTAGATAGGACTAAATCGACTCAGCTCGTCACGCTGATCATTTATATGTATGTGACTGAGAGATATAATGCTCGTGGCATAGTTAATATACCCTGGTCAGGGTATAAATATTATTTCAAAAAGTGGGCGAACTGGAACAATAACATTTCAAGTTCCCAAATATCGGATATGGAGACCGCAGAGTTCATGATTGACATTATATTAACACCAGACGTGCTTTGCTGGTCAATTCGACTAACAAGGTTAAAAATATCGATCAATCCGTAAATCTTATTCATGGAATGAAGTAGTTATATTTTCCTTAAGGGGCTGTACCAGTGTGACAGTTTCAAAAAAAATTTTTTTTTTTGCTTTTTCGATAGCTTATATCTTGAATAGTTTTTGAAGGACAGCGTTCTCAACAGCGACCGCTCTGAGGTGCAAACATATATAAGTGAAACTTTAAACGCGTTTTTCTCGAAACGACATTTTTCAAAATTGCTGACATCATAACTCAACGAGAAATTGACCGATCGACTTCAATTTAAAACTGGGTATAGTTGAATACATTTGCTATACAATGGACTACGATCTTATTGATTGGTTGAAAAGAATTTTGCATTAAAAAAACGACCATTTTTTTCGTAAAAAAACGATATTTTTTTTTCAAAACTACGCCATTTTCTTAATTTTTGATATTTTTCAAAGATCGTAGTTCATTGTATAGGAAATATATTTAAGTTTAATAAAAATTTTGAATTTTTTTGTTTCAGCTACTCATTCGACCGGAATCATGCCAGCAGTTGAGGCACTTTTTTTCGGCACTTTTGCAGACTATGTGCTATCTCCGTTATTTTTCAGAATTTCTGTAAACAAAAAATTTTTAAAATAGCTAATAATGTACTTTATTACGTCCATAGAGCGTCGAAACATTCAATCTAGTACTTTCTCTTAAAAAAATTCACGAAAATCGCCTAATTTTTCATGCGTCACACTGATATAGCCCCTTAAAATAATTGTGCTTGTCGCTAAAATATAGCCGATATACAGATTTTCAAGTTTTCGGTTGATTTTATGCCGCATATGTCGGTCTAAAATCGAAATAATTTCTCAAGTATTCAGTTACCGAATGTGTAGACTACAGTGCCTATAGTTAATCTTTCACCGTAAATATACACAAAACTCTGAGGACTATTAATGAAATTTACAGTGAATAATTTTCTGATAATATTGTGCTTCTTATAACGAATATGATTAAAATCGGGTCAACCTTTCGCTTAATCCTTATATACCTAGTGATTTTCAAGTTTTCCAAACCCCATTATTAGTTTTGTCTGGCTTTCCTGTATACTTCCTGTATACTTTATACAAAAATCAGTACATACAGATTTTTGGCATCCCAACTGAGTTTCAACCCTTTAGGTTGGATAATATGTGTGACATTTTAACGAAATTAAGTGGTTTTTTAAAACAAAACGTGATTTAGCGCTGAAAATAAACGAGATTAGTCTAGACCCTGGTTTCGTACACCTAATATTAAAAGTTAGGATTCTCTTCTTGGTTTTGCTCATCTACCTTAAATGTTGAATTTATTATTTTTGATCGAATTTATACCAAAAACAATGTATCATTAAAAAATCGAAATTGAGTTTTTATTGCTTATGATTCACTAAGTTATCATAAGTTATCACGATACCAAATATAATTGTTCGAGTAACCTGGCTTAAAACTGCAAAATCATGCTATCATATATAATCTCATCTAATCATAATAAAACGATCACCACGAATCTTTCCAAACATTTTGAAGCCAAATGTTTTTCCATTTTTCTCCAAACAATCTAGTTTTCAATACACCGAAAAGGTGAATGCACTCTGCAGCAAAATGCGCGTTGTGAAAATCGGCAAATGTTATTGAAAGAGCGAATAGTTCACACATTACTAGTTTTTGACGGATCATAGATGATCTGAGAGAAATAGCTACATATGTACTTATTGAGAGCGGCGATGAGGGGTGAGTGAGTGGCATATGCTCCTTGAAGTGAGTGTGCATGTATTTATGTTTACTGCAAAGGCACTCACTGTAATAAGTAGAGTAGTGCATGAATTTTGATATCTACGCACAGACATACACACATATCACCAAATATGCGCAGTTTAAGCGCGACAGCTGCATTCATTGCATGCTTGGATAATTTTCTAGCGATGATTTGGATTTTTATTTTGCTTTTGTGGAATGATTTGACATTGAGGCGGTTGCGGAAGGCTTAGTGAATTGAAAATATTGCGAAAGCGACTGAAATTTAGAGCTTAAAAATTTTAATTTTTGCTTAAATCTTTAAGTTTTTGTTTAGATTTTTAGTTTTTGCTTAAGTTTTTAGTTTTTGTTGCCCATTTTTAGGCTGACATAAAATTTTCAGTTTTTATTGAACTAACATATGTATAGTATATGGAATTTCACAGCGATTTAAATGGTGGGAGAAGCTCATACAGCTTACCATACCAAATAATGGAATTTCGAAGTTAATGAAATGTAGCGTAAAGAAAAAACTGTATTTTTGTTAGAAATATTGAGTGTGCTGCCTATATTGAGGCTGGAATCGATGAAGTTAAGTTTTTTATAGTTATGAGGAGGATTAAGAAAAAGGAAATATTTAGATTTTGAAGCAAATTAAATTTAAAATTAAAAAAATTATTTTTGGTAATATTTAAGTTTTATTTTGCCCACAATTAGGATGAAATTGAAAAAAGTACCATTTTAAACAATTTATGCATTGCCTACATTTAGGCTGAAAAAGGACTTGTTTATGAAACTCAGGCATTGCCTGCATTTATGGTTAGTAATTTAACATTATTTTTGTTAATATTTGAGTTTTATGTTGCCTACAATTAGGCTTAAATTGAAAAAATTAAATTTTATGAAACTTATACATTGCCTAATTTTAGACTGAAAATTAATAATATTTATATTATATTTATTTTATTATATATTAATAATATTAATAGTAATTTAACATTATTTTTGTTAATATTTGAGTTTTATGTTGCCTACAATTAGGCTTAAATTGAAAAAATTAAATTTTATGAAACTTATACATTGCCTAATTTTAGACTGAAAATTAATAATAATAATAAAAAACCTTTTTATAAAATCTAAGCACTGTCTACAATTTGGCTAAAATTGAATGTTGCTTAAATAACACTTATGCATTGCCTATAATTAGGCTGAAATTAAAAAAACGCCATTTTATGAAATTAATGCATTGCCTACATTTGGGCTGAATTTGAATTTTTTAATGAAACTGAGTCATTTATGCTGCAATTGAAAACCAAAAAATGTGATACTTAGGAACTGCCTACTACTTAGGCCGAAATTTAATTTATGCATTGCCTACATTTAGGCTGCATTTAAAAAATTAAACTACATTTAGGTGGAAATTAAACAAAAAATCTATGAATCTTGGACTCCCTTTATGTCAAATTTGAAAAAAAAGCTTTTTGTGAAACTTAATTGCCTACATTTAGGCTGAAATTTAGAAAAATATATATACATGTATGTATATGAAATTTAGGCATTATCACGCATACAAATCATTATTTTCAAGTAAATTTTTACCATCTCTATATTTTTAAGGAATTTTGGAGAGATTTTTAGGCATGAATAGAGTAAAAGCCAGCCGTATAAAATAACAGAGGCGAATCAAAATTTATGGAAACTTCACAGGAGCGATGAAGAAGGCAAATTCATAGATCAGTGTGTCGATAATGGATTCGAAGTGATAAAATTGATAGAATTTGCAACAAAATCAAGAGAATAATAAAGAAAAAGTAATGAGTAATTTTTTAAAAATTTCTGGAAAATATTTTTGGACCCAGATTTGTAAGGTAGGTCAAGCCATCGCAGCAGAATCGTATTCAAAGCATCAATAACCTTCAATTCTGGGCAAAAAAATATGTTCCAGAAATTTTGAAAAATTTATTCATTATTATTTCTTTCCCTAAGCTTTAGAATCATTATTGCAATATGCATCGCTTACCGAGGAGAATTATGAATGGGATTCACTTCAATACATAATGATACATATAGTATATTCAAAAAACATTTTGTGAGGTTAGAATGAAGGAATGTGAAAGTTTTTGTGTTGGAGTTAGTTTTTGTGGCAAACCGGCTTTACACCGTAAATTTCTGATTATATAATAAATCTTAATGAACTGCTAAAGAAAACTCGTCTGAATTGATATACAAAACTCGCTTTCAGAGCACCAAAGAAATCCATAAGCAATCAAAAGAAAGTCGACAAAAAATTCGCTTAACAAAATGTATTGAATTTTTGAGCATATTTATGTGTATGTGTTTGTGTGTACTTCCCGTTGCATACACGGAATTTATTTGTAAAAATTATTTTGATAACTCGCGCAAGCGCAACAAACACGCGACGCGCACACAATACGAAAATGCACAGCCATAAAGCATTGCCAAACTACAAGCACGCAGCTGCATACGCACACATGCATACACACATACATGTGTATATAAGTGCATGAGTGGCTGCATTTGCATTGTGGCATATGTGCAGCGCGAAGCCAAGGCACCCCACACTTGGCCGGCAGGCACAGTGCCGCCGCCAGCAAGGACGACGACAATGATGAATAGCAAACAAGCAACATGCAACACAAGACAACAACAAAGCCAACAACAAAAGCAACAACAACACGGCTGACAATAACAATAACTGTTACACCAACTGGCATTCAAAGCGACAGCAAATGGAAATGTCAGCGAATGCGTCACGCTTGTGTTGTTGTTGTTGCTGTTGCTTGCCGTGTCCTTTGCAGGCGGCGTGCACACAGAACGACGCAATGCAGCGCGATGTGGCGAGGCAGTAACAACAAAGTCACCTTACAGCGCCTGGGCTTTGGCATGAAGTACGCGCTTGTTGTTGTTGTGCGATAGCTTGGGGTGTTTCTCACACACATATGCCATACATACACATACATATGTGTATGTGAAAATACACGTGCTTGTATGTTTGTGAGTGTGTGCTCTTTGGCAGCGCGAACGGAAGTAAACGCTGTGCACGGGAAGGTTGTTATTGTTGGCAGGAAGCGGCACGAAGGGGAGGGGTTTGGCGGCGGCAGCAAGGAAACGCATTTTTCAAATTCCATGCAACATTTTAACGGTGACGCGTCGCATTCGCGTTCACTATGAGTTTTTCACATTTTGTACGCTGCGCTTGTGTATGTGTGTGTGTGTGTGAGTGTGCGTGTTTGCCTGCCACTCGCTTACAAAGTAAACGCGCCGAAAGGAAAGCGCATATTTTGTGTGTAAATGCTTGCATTCGAACGAGTGGGAATTTGTTTGTACCCATGCACAACAGCAACAACAACAATAATAAAAATATATGTGTGCATGTGTGAAAATGTCCTTTATGCGCATATGTGTGCATGTAAGCGTGTAATAAAAAAAATAATTACAATTTTGCAACCCGCGAGCCGCTAGTTCAGCACTAAGCGCCGCGTAAGTGGCTGAGAAATTTATGAACAAGCGCTCAAAGGGTGTGGTGCCGATCGGTTTTGCTTTGCTTAGCAGAGCAGGTGAGCTGTACTGCTTTATTTAAATGTAGTTGCAGTTCCTTGCTAAGTAAACCAATTTTCTGTTTCAGGCAAAGAATTACGAACGGATTTCTAATAAGAAATTCCATGGAAATATTTTCGAGAGTTTCAAAATTAGTTGGATTTGGCTGTGGCACAAACTCCTTATTAGAAATTTCCATAACTTCTACAAAGTGATAAAAAAAATATGTCACGCCGATCACCTTAAGCCCTACGCCGCAGCTTGTGTAGAGCAAACTATAAAAAAATCACGCTCTTGGATCTGGAGAAGGAAGAATTGCAACTTTCTAAATATATTGGGAGACAAACGATCACTCGTCGGTCTTTCGCTGTAACTTTTTCTTTAGAAAATTTATGGTTGATAGCTTAGACGCATATACTACTGTGCCCAAAAAATAAGATGACATTGTATTTATTTTGAAAATTCTTTATTTATTCTTCCAAATCAATTTCATCCCCTTCAAAGTAATCCCCCCCGATGCAATTCACTTATGCCAACGGATTTTCCAATCTTCGAAACACTGGTTGTAGTCACTTTCCGGGATGGCCTTCAGTTCCGTCTTCGCTGCGGCTTGAATCTCCTCTACCGTATAAAAACGGTGTCCCCGGAGGGGTATTTTAAGCTTGGTGAACAGCCAGAAGTCTCACGGCGCCAGATCAGGTGGATACTGTGGTTGCGGAACGATATGGGTTGAGTTTTTGGCGAAATAATCACGAAATACAAGGGCAGTATGGGATGGTGCATTATCGTGGTGTAAAAACCAAGAATTGTCTTGCCACAATATCAGCCTTTTTAGGGGGATAGCGTTACGCAAACGACGCATAACGTTCAAATAATATTCCTTGTTGACTGTTTGACTGGTTGGAAGGAATTCATAATGCACAACACCACGATAGTCGAAGAAAACAGTCAAAATGACCTTGATTTTTGAGCGACTTTGGCGCGATTTTTTTGGTCTCGGCTCTCTTTTGGCACTATATTCGCTCGATTGATCGGTTGTTTCGGGGTCGTAAGCATAGATCCAAGTCTCATCGCCAGTTATAATGCATTTCATGACACACTTCAACGCGACGCCTTTTTTCCAAAAAATTCAATGTTTTCGGTACCAGTCGAGATTTGACGCGCTTGAGCTCCAAAACATCCTTCAAAATGGTATTGGCTGAGCCTTTCATCAGCAAGGTCTAAAAAAAAAAATAATTTTCCAAATCCTTCGACGCGCGCAGTTTAAATTCAAATGTCACCTTATTTTTTGGGCACAGTAATTATATATATTCAGTGTAAACTGATTTCAAATAATTTAGAATCTTTCTCTTTACAATTTTCTCCCATTTCAGCAATTTTTTAATTTATGTAGCCTTATGGTTAGTGCCCAAGAGGCTACAAAAGTATTTTTTACCCTTGCTGGAGCTCGTGAATTCAGAAATATGTTTAAATACATCCTTGCGTTGCCTACAATTAGGCGTAATTGTCAATTTATCAAAGTCGCACACCACATTTGAACAATTTGCTATTTGTGATTAGTTTATGGGTTCAGGGAAAACACTTCAGGGAATATGTCAATCTAGGATTTTTTAAAAATTAATTTGTTGTGGTCTTTGTCTTAAGGCATATTTCAGCATCCTAAAAATATTATTATTAAATTGTGAAAAAATGTTTCTTGCCCAATCTGTTGTACTGTCATTCGAGTCAGTCAGTGGTTTTCTCGAAACAGCAAATATCAAACCAGTAGCTTCACAATAACCTTATCTTGTAATTTAAGTATGATTTTTTATATTTTTTAGAAATATTTTTTTTTTTGTTTTTATGACAAATTTATGCTAAGTTAAGATTATAATAGCAAGTCTTATGTAACTTAAGGGGTTAGGGGTTGTCAGAAGCACGAAAAAATGAGAATTTTCAGTATTTTTTTTTTGCTATTAAGTCATGTTACATAAGTAGTAATATGGCATTATTATAGAATGTGTTCACTTGAAGACACAAAAATTTCAAGAAAAAAAAATTTTTGAAAGTTATAGTTGTTTGTGTTGATCCTGTTCCAAAAAAAGGCACTTGCGGTGACAACCAAAAGTCCTTGGAGATTCATCTAAAATCAATCGGACAAAAAAAAAATAGTTTTATAAATAGATAATCCTGGGCCCGATCGAAAGATTTTATTTTTTTTTTAACAAAATGGCGGCCTTAGTAAATTTTTTCTAAATTTTTGGGCAAAAATCAACAGTTAATTGGTCTTAAAAAATCGAAATTTTTGAAAAAATAAAAAAATCCTTCGATCAGACCCGAATTTATTATGTATTCTAAAAGCTGCATAACTTTCATTTATATCTACTGAGCGCTTTTCGAGTTACAGTTGTCACCAGTTCAAAAAACATAGTTTTGAGAAAAACGCGTTTAAAGCTTGCCTTTTTGCTTTGAAGTGCCCGAGCTCTCTTTGTTATTTGTCGAATAACTCAAAAACTAATTATCGGATCATCGTGAAATTTTCAGAGAATATTTTTAAGATATTAACTTAACGAATATGCAAAAAAAATATTTTTTTGAAAATTCTGACTACCTCTAACCCCTTTAAAGACCGCTTTCTATTTTACTTCAGGTAGGTGAAGATTCGAATATAATCACAGTAGCTCTTGGAGAGCCTCTTGAAATTGGTGATTCCGAAAATTGGCCGGCAGCCTTTATTTGGTATCATAATGTCAACATAAACATTTCATTCTGCACTAAAATATTAGGTTGTCAAATATATCGCATCCAGCATATAGCCCGGACATAGCGCCAAGTGATTACCCCCTGTTCCTGTCCATAGCGAACGCCCTTGTTGGTGTAGAGTTGTACTCAAAAGAGGCTTGTGAAAAGTAGCTGTTCGAGTTCTTCGCAAATAAGGAGGAGGGCTTCTACGAGGGTATTATGAAGGTGCCGTCTAGATGGAAACAGATTATCGAACGAAACGGCGTATATTTGAACTAAATCCGATCACTGTAACACTGTTTATAAAGTTTTGAATAAAGAGCAAAAAAGCGAAAAGGAGATATTTGAGAATGTGTTTGATGTAGCGTGAAAGGGAGAGTTTCGGTTTCTGTTTTTTACGGACAGAAAAAATTATCAAATGTAAGTGTCTTTTTGGGGTCTGGACAAGATGAGCTCCATAATGCTGTTGATTAGAGACAATTAACGAAAAAGTTGTTAGGAGAGACAGAGTTATGTCTCTACTACATGTAGATTAGCGTAGATACCGAATCTATCCAAGACAACTACCCAAACTTAAAATAATGAAATTTTGAAAATGAGAGATCTTACAAAAACTCCGAATACATAAAGACGGAATTTTCGAAAGGCCTTCCAGGAGACTAATGTTGTGAGAAGGGACTTTTGTTCATACATAAATTTTTTTGGAGCCAAATGCAAAAGTTCACGCAATTGAAACTTCTTTGAGTGCCATTCACTTGGGAGTGGCCAGAAACGAATCAATGAACTCAGCTCAGGACCTCCGGTCTTTGACCAAGTATGCTCTGCGTAGCCAAAAAATATTTGTTTGAAGGTGAGCTAAAGTGAGTAAAAAAAGGCGAAACATCCCTCCCCAGAGTTGTGCGCTGGGTTTGGGACCCGCCCCGTAAAAAAACACAACCACTGAAAAGGACGCAACAGCCTCGAATGAATATATACAGTTTTTGTTTTTGAAATTGGTGTGCATTCATCAAAGACACACAGTTTATACAAGATATTTATATTTTGGGCCATAAAACGTCGACGAAAAACTATTAAACCCCACAATATGATCGGACCTCAAATTACATTGGTACAAATATTATACTTTTTTTAGTTTAATCAATAAAATTTTGTTTAGAAAAAATAGCTGGCGATTATACGAGTGCCCATTTCAATTTTGCTTTTCAAACACCCTGTAATTATGGCTCGCATTTCGAAAGGCAACTAAGGGGAACTACCACTGAAAGCGCCAAACAAACCTACATACTTAAAAACCTATTAAGAAAATGTTATAATAATTATTATTACTTGCAGTGTGCAACCATTGATGGCGCATTTGCATGCATGCCACAAATGCAACATAATGTGGCAAAGCGATGGGGCGAATGGTAACAATATTGGTACATAAAAAAATGTTTGCTTGCTCTGTTGCACTGTTCTTACCGGTTTTCAGTTTGCACATTTCATGTTTGCCCCTCTTTGTTGCATGTCGACTCCGCTGCCTGCGGGAAGATTTGACGGCCTCAACGACAAACACGCCACCGTTCAAGCTCTGCAATAAGCTGCAATCTGCTCCAATATGAGAGCTGACTAAGTGACTGTGGCATTGAGGGACTTGCGTCGATAGATTTTTGTGTCTCTATTCGCTCTTCTTCTCGTCTTTCCGCCTTGCATCAGCAATTACCGCACCTCGAATGTCTTTTTGAGCTCGACTTTGGTGAGATTACCAATTGAGTTGCAACGTTCACAATCGTTTGCCAATTTGGCTGACGACTCAATGGAGGCATAAACGAAATGGCTTTGCGTGTTGACCAAACACAGACATACATATGTATATATAATATATCTGTATGGTGGCAGACATTTCCATAAGCATAAATGGCACTTCGCTGATTTTTTGTCACCAAACGCTTTCAATAACCCTACAAGGTAGAGTTGCCAAGCCGCACGTATGTTCCAGTGCGTCATTTCCGCGCGGCGGTCAGTCCATTTGTCTGTCTTCAGCGTTCACTTGATTTCCTCAAATACATGTCTTCCCTATTCATTGCGGCTCTTTGGCTTTATAGCAGTGGTTTTATTGCCATTTAATTGACTTTGAATTGACGGTCAATTATTACTTGGCGCTTTGCCGCTCGCCGAAACGATTAAACAAGACCGACCAAGTCTTAGAGTAAGATAGATAAATAGATAGGAAATGGCGGTGAAGTGAAATGCATTTTTCATGTAAGGGCGGCTCGATAAGTCAGTCATATTTTGTAATGACTGTTGTAACTTTAACTTTCTAGTCCTCTTGGAAGTGCAGATCAAGAACACTGCAGGAAATGTCTAGAGAAAGGTACCAAGGAAACAATCGATCATCTCTTGTGCATTTTTTCCACATTGGCAAGACTTCGCTGTAAGCATCTAGGTATGATACAGTAGTGGAGGAATCGATCGTGAGACCACAGAGTCCACTCGCGTCAAGCGCAAGCATCATACAGCATGACTACGCTTAATAGACACAGATGGGATTCATCAGGTATCTAAAAGGACCAAAACTGGCGTGGCTCATTGACCTACTAGATTAACTTATCCTAACGTAATCTTTGGAAGAAATTTTCAGAAAAGTTGGTAAAGATTAAGAAATTAAAATTCCAATTTTTTTTAATCCTTTCATTCTCCTAGAAATATGTTACTAATACTTTTTCTAAAACTCCTAAATACAGTTTCCATTCTTTATTTAAACTACTCTGCGAATTTAAGCAAGAAATATTTCAGTGGCACTTTCTCTGAAGCGTACAATATATCAAGATTCAGAAATAGTAAACTTCTCCTGGAAATATGAAGCTAGGTTAGTTAATGCTAAAAGGTTATTTCTAATGGTTATCTCTGCTTAGAACGCCGGTACTTTATGATACTTAAAACTTCTATGTACTTTATCATAGAGCTCTCACTAATCGAGAAAGCGCTTTGGGCCAGCCGAGATGTTTCAATTTCAGTCTCACGAAGGATTAACAATAGAGTAGTAAGTGGCTTAAGGTATTCTCCTCAACCTCGTCCATACAACTTTGACAACATACGTCTGATAAGATTTTAGCCTAATTGCATGAATGCCCTATTGGACCCTGTCCAGTAAGAAACGCTACGATTACGGCTAGATTAGCTTTGCCAAGGCCAAGTAGTTCAGTAATTCTCCAGTATTCTAATTTAACTAGCAGTCACAACTCTTCGAATTTAAGCTGGTATGATGACCATTGATTTCAAAGAGTTTATAAACACAGATCTTTGAGATATTTAAAAAATATGACAATATAAAAGTATCTCTCTTAAAATTTCGAAATATTGAGAGAGTTTCGCGTCTGTATATTTGTAAAAAGATGTAACTCTAACCATTTATTTTAAGACATCGTAAAATACATATTGCCACACTTTCAAAAACAGGTGGAGAATTTATGGCTATTGAAATGACGCGAATGAAAAAACCAATGCCAGTTTTCCAATGTTTTTTTTTAATCTTATTTGAACATTCTTGTATTATATTTACTCTTGTTTTTTATGAAAATCGTTTTTAACACCTCTCAAAGACCAAACGCTTCAGTGATTTCTCCTGCTTATTGATTGCTGTTCCTTATCCTACTTCTAGACAGCTGGGCTCCGCGGAAGCTTGACCATCACTGGGCTACAATCGGTATATGCGCTGTCGCAAAAACCTTTTGGGCCAATATCGATCCCAAGTGATCTAGTGGTCTATTTGTTCTCAGTAAGGCTAGCCTCTTTTGGCACCCTACCGGATGTCATCGGCGGAAGCTGTATGGAAGAAGATGAGGTGCAAATAACTCAACACTTCCTTCTTGACTGTCCCGCGTTTGGGAGGTCAAGCCTTGAACACTTGGGAGCGCATATCTGCAGACATCCCACCGAGCTGGCGGGAATGGAAATTAAACGCCTGTGTAAATTAGTATTGGCTACTAAGCGTTTTATCTAATTTATAATTTCAAACACATGAATTTTTCTTTTCTATGGTCTACAGCTTTGATCAGCCATCGAATCTAGCCTAACCTAACCTTACCTCACTCTGTTGCTTTCTTACGTATTTCCAATGTCAATCAGACATGTATGTGGTTTACATAAGATACTTATTTATATGTTTGCTTCAAGTTAAAATTGTTAGAATAATTCATAACGAAAAGTGAAATATTCTAATTAATTGGCATTTGATATTAAATATTTAATAAATTATGAAAATATTTATATTGCCATAAAAATATTTATTTAATAGACACCTACACTCATATACACATTGCAAGTGATATGCTACACTCAAATGTTTGTTGGAAGCAGACGAAGACTGAAATTTCATATTTTTGTTTTCTTGAAATGTATACAGGGTCTTCAAATCGCATGAAAATGTTAAATTAGCATGTGGTGCTACGTGAAAGTCATACTGATTGAACGGTGTCTGAATTCACCGGTTAATATACGATATAATAATCGTGAAAGAACCTGTTCGAATTTTACTTTCTTTCGAAACTTTTGTTAATGCCGATTTGTGGAGTTTTATGACAGCTGGAAGATTTGATAGACTATCTCGATGTACTCTGTGTTATAATTTGAAGTATTTAAAATAGTTCAAATGATATGAAACCGTTTTAAACAGCAGGTTTACCTTAAAAATCCAATTAATATAGCGGAATTTATGATTATATAGTATTCACTTTGGTGAATTTTCTGAAAGGACATGTGACAGTATCGGTAGGAGATTCAGCCGACAGAGATCTTCTAAGCATTGTGCATAATTTAAGCCACCAAACTGCCGCATGAAGTTGAAGACAACTTTGGTAAAGCCAACATCAAAAGTGGATACTATGTGAAGTGATTGATTGAAAATTTAATACATGGTTAGGCGAAAATGGTTATAATATCTCTCATGTGTATACTATTTAATAAAGAAAATTATATATTGAGTTTTTTGAAAATATTTTTGGAAAGTATAAACCAAGCGAAAGCTTTTAGGCGAACAAAAAATGCAATCAGAGTGCTAAGATATAAAGCATGCATTGAAAAGTGGTTCGCAATTGGGATAAGGCCTCATTGATATCAGTGATAATATATCTATGCTATTTTTACACAATTTACCATGTATGAATCTAATATCGCTTTCTACTTACTGTAACACCCTTTAGTCAATTTCTCAAATTTAAATAATAAGACGCCCGAAAACTGCATATTTTTGCCAATAATTGAAATTTTACACATTTCCCACTAATTAAAAGTAATTACTTTCAAGTGTCTCTGGGAAAATTTTCAAAATATAGCAATATATGTGTGTTTATCGACAAATTGTGATAAGATGATTTTTGCACTTCATTAAAATACTCTTTGCCGTGTGTGCGGCAGGTCGACTGCACAAATAAGTTCTCCCAAATTAATTATTTTGTGGTTTTTGCGGAATTTTTGAAATTATTTAATGCTTCAAATGCACGCCATATATTTTCTAAATGATAGCAGTACATTATGCAACAACAATAAAATATTGCCAGCAATTAAAGTCGACTGCAATTTCATCATCATTTGCTTGCCACTCATATGCTTATGTGTGTATGTGTGCGGGAAAATATGAAACGATTCGTTTGGTCTTAACTGATGTCGACGAAAATTTCTCATCACACCCACACAATGGCCGCCCACTCGCTAAATTATGTTGTTGTCGATTACATTGTAACTGCTGGCAATTAAAATACAACACCTCTGCAACGAAATTTATGATTATTGACAATTTAATTTGAATTTTTTCGATTCAATAACGATAAATCACAAATATGTAGACATGATTGCGACGATAAACCCATACGAAGACAGCTGACGATGACTTATGCATGTTCGGGTGCGGGGTTTGCATGTTTCTTTACTAATTAAGATCGCGATAGATTCGGGAGAAGATGAAGAGAAGTAAATAAAAAAGTTATAGACATTAAATATTGGAGTAATAATTATAGGGGTGTGTCGGGCGGTGAAACAAGTTGTATGCTGTCAAATCATTAGCTCTTAATTGTCAATATTTTGCTCATTAATCACTGTTTAATCAAACTAATTTTTAGCAAATAAGAAAATGCTGAGAGATGCCTGGCGAATGATGATATAATTATACACGACATCTAATTTAATTGGCACAAAAAACTTCTGGCCCGCTTATTAAACTTGAAGAAACAGGATTCAGATTGCTGAAAGAAAAATCGAACGCAAGGATTTTGTGAATGTTTCCAAGCACTTTCGGTCCAATTCGTCAAAAAACTACATGTAAGCATAATTTAGAGTAAAGCCAGTGCTGCAATAATATTTAAGAGGTTAATGTTCAGATAGATACAGAGAGTTGAATAGGGAAGCGAGACGCATTTGCAGACAGAAAAAGAAAATAGCCGAAATGCGTGAGTACGAAGAGCTTGGCAAGCTGTCCGCTAGGGAAAATTCAACGAGAAGTTGCAGCGACTAAGAGAAGGTTTCAAGACCGCAGCATACTCTTGTAGAACCCCAGAGATGATCTAGTGACTGATGCCCAGAGCATATAGAAATTATGGAGGCAACACTTCTTCAGCCTGCTGAATGGCAGTGAAAGGAAATGTGATAAGATCCATCAGCTTCAAGAATATAGTTGGACGAAAGCTTGCCCGACATTTGGAAGGGAAGTGTATTCTGCCCAATTCACAAAAAGGGAGACCCCAATCTGCGCCAACTACCATAGGATAAGCCTCCTCAACATCGCACAAAGGTTCTAACGAGCGTACTGTGCGAAAGATTAAAGCCCACCGTCAACAAACTGACTGGACCTTATCAGTATGGCTTCAGGACTAGAAAATCAACAACTGACAAGGTGTACACCATGCGCCAAATCTTGGAAAAGACCAGTGAAAATTTGATCGACTCACACCACCTCTTCGTCGATTTCAAAGCAGCTTCTGATGGCATGAAAAGGTGCTGCATTTATGCCGCGATGTCTGAATTCGGCATCCTCCCAAAACTAATACGGCGGTGTAAACCGACGATGAGTTTTCGAGAGAAAGGATCTGCGGAAGATGTAAGGTCTTTGCGCGTTGGCCACGGCGAATATCACATTCGACGGAACGATGAGTTCAACATAGTTCAGTGAATCAAGAAACAGTGGCTGTTCTAGCTAGGTCATGTTGTCCGAATGGATGACAACACTTCAGCTCTGAGAGTATTCGACGCAATACCCACCGGGGGAAGCAGATGAAAGGGAAGACCTCCATTCCGTTGGAAAGACCAGGTGGAGAAGGACCTGCCTACACTTGGAATCTCCAATTGGCTCTACACTGCGAAAACGAAGAACGATTGGCGCGCTGTTATAAACTCGGCTATAATCGCGTAAACGGTGTTTGCACCAATAAAGAAGAAAACGAAGACTATAAATCTATCAGAATTTAGAATTGGATAACTTTTGCACTGCTTTATTCTATAAGTTGGTGCTATTTTGAAGGTAATTTCTCATAGAAGCTCTCGTTCTAAATGGTAAAAACTGGTGGAATGGATTTTCTCAAGCAAGTTCTAGAAACCAATTTTTTATCAAGAAAGTCATTTGCCATAGACAGGAAGTGGTAGTCGGTTTCAGGTACAGACTCTAAGGTTGATGCTAGAAAATCTGTCTACAAAGTTGCCACAACTTCTGCCGAGTCACTATCTACATGTATGTATGTCGCTGGACTGGCACTGTCCTAAAGGAACACAATTCCTAATGACCAAAGCTGGCTTCTGGGCGATTATACGAGTATGCTTCAGACAGTCCATTGTTTACGGTAGTTATGTAATGAAGTGTGTCGAAATTCGATTTGAAAATTTACGCATGCTTTGAGTACAGGATATACTACATATGAATAAAACCTAGAGTGAGATATAATTTTTTTCCTTTTCTTTTTTCTGTTCAATCTCTACCTGTTGAAAGTTAATAAATTCCGAATAGACTCCTTTAATCGAAGTCTGAAACCGGAGCTGAGAGAGCGATAACGATAAACTTCTAAGATCATTACTTGGCAGATCTCAAAATGTGAATGACAGGGTGATTCGAATGTCTGCATATTAATATAGAGGGTGTTATTTTTGAGTAAGCACACCTCTAGAGAGGCAATCTGGTGTTCAACAGCCACGCTGAAGCTTATGTCCCCAATTGAAGAACATAAAAAAGCGCATTTAAGACAAAAAAAAAAATTGCAAACCAGAAAATATAGATTAGCAATATTTTGATCGTCAACGCAATGAAATTTTGTGGCACATGAAAGAAGCGCAGAAACGAAGCAGCAGACACAGACCGATTTGGAGCAGAACAAGAAACATTAAATTGCAACAAAAGTAAACACAACAAAGCAGTAGCGCAATCAACGAGGCAACTTATAAGCGGCGCACCGCACAATGAAGCATTTTGTTGTCAATGGATGGCGGCGTGTGAGGGGCCAAAGCAGTGAAGAAGCGCTGCAAAGCGCACACAACAAATAACAAATTTTACGATTGCAACAATTGAGTGCGCATCGCATATGAGCATTGGCAATAAAACACAGCGCACAAATAGCTTATAAGCATAATGCAACACAATTGCACACATGCCACAAGTAGTCGCAACGCAAGCACAGAAGCGCACATAAATACAAATGCACATGTATGCGTGTGTGCGTGTAAATGCAACTGCCTTTGCAACATGTGAGAAATCGAAATCGGCAGCCGCAATTGCTGTTGTTGTTGTTGTTGTTTTTGCGCAATTTGCTTGTGCATTGAAGCGTTGCGGCACGTCGCTGGCGAGTTGCTGGCGCCGCAGTCGCCATCAGCGTCTTTGCTGGTGCTGCCGCTGCTAATGTCCGTCATCCACGTTGTTGCTCTTATTGTTTTTGGAATTATTACAATAATGTTTGCTGTTTTTGTATTTTCGGCAATCAACAATCGAATCGCAGCGCAACAGCCGCGCAATTATCGCGCTCGATTGCGCTCATTTATGTACCGTTATGTGTGCACGTCTGGTTTATTTGCCTAAAAGTGTGCCACGCGTATTTCAAACAGACGTAAACACGAAAGTTAAAGCAGTGCTGAACGCATTCGACAGCTTGCCACACACACACACACGTGCGTACAAATATTGTTGCATTAATCGGTTGCTGTTGGTTGCAAGCGGGCGTTTTGGGTAAATTATGATTTTCGTCTGCGTTGTTTTGCGATTGTGGGTCGCGTCTTTGGATATTTTATACAGTGACGTAGAATGGCTTTTTGAATGAGCAGCAGAACATTTTTTTTGAAAAAAGTCAAAGTTGAGTTAAATTTAGATTTGCCACAAAATGGCACACTTGAGTTTTTGATGCACTTTGAAAGAAAAAAAAAATTCTTGTATTTATCTTTGACTTGTTTGAGCGCAAGCAAATTTAGAAAAATATTTTGCATAAAAAATATATTTTTCTCCCATAACTATGCTATATTTTCGTACACAAAATGTCTCAGATGCAATAGAGTGTTGTTCACTTAAGGGGGTATTCTACTCTAGAATTTTAAAAAATTCGATTATATATAAGTTCATATATTTAAAGTTTAGACCCTTAAGAACATATCTTCCAAAGGATTTTTAAAAATTAAAATTATTTTAAGAGCTACAGTTACTTTAGTGACTCAGTACCTAGCCCGGTAGGTAGGTAGACTCACTTTTTTAAACGCGTTTTTCTCGAAACTACTTTTTTCCACACGGTACCGGCATTATCTCAAATTCTATATAACTGATTTACTTGAAATTTTGTGTGAACCTTCTTTATATAATCCTTTATCGTTCCTACCAGCATTGTGTCAAAGTTTTTGTTTTTAATATTTAAAAAAAAAAGCGTAAAAAATGATTTTTATTTTCAGGCAATCGCCATTTTTCAAAAAAAAAAAATTTTTTTTTCGTATTCCCTGATTTAGGGACTATAACAGCATCCTTACTGATTAAAATATTCTTTTGATTTTTTTTTTCAGACCACCAGGAGAGTCAGGATCAATGTCACCAGGATGCGCCATTTTTTTAGACCTGTCTCTCCCCCCCTCTAATTATTTTAATTTTTATATTTTTTTGGTAAAATTTTTTTTCTGTATTCTTAAGATATCAATAAAGACACCATAAAAAAATATATAGTAAAAATATTTTTGGTTTTTTTTTAAATAAAATTCAAAAAATTGCCCAAAATTTGATTTGTAGAGTGAATACCCCCTTAAATTACCTCCGCAATAAAATCTCGTATTATTACAAACAACACTTTTGTAACTTAAATATAATTCAATAAACTCTTAATATGAACATTTTTTAATAATATGCAAAAATGAAATACTTGTCCCAAGGATTCAAAGGCGTCATTTAACTGCACTCGATTTAACTCCTTTTAATCTTTATATCATTATTTGCTGAAGGCAATTAAATAAGAATAATACGGAGATCCTCATGGTTATGCCTTCAAGGATCAACCGTGAATGTAAGGTGTTGTTTTTGGCGAGCTTCTACCCACGAAAAAAAGTTTTAAACAGATACTACTGTCGGCAAAAAATAACGGGTGGGCCATATAAAATTTTAAATTTAAAAAGTCAATAAAAAAAACGGCTTGATATTTACTTAAAAGGTTGTTTTATGAAATCTATTTGTGGAAAACAATTTCGGACAAATGACCACCCCGGCTGAGTTTACAGAAGCTTATCGAATCCACGCAATTTTGGAGTACTTTCTCGATGGTTTCAGGCCTTATGGCAGCTACAGCAGCTTGAATCTCGTACTTTGGATCTTGAATTGTTTTTGGATGGTTGGCGTAACATTTATCTTTAACAGCTCCCCACAGAAAATAGTCCAACGGAGTTGAATCGCAGCTTCTGGGAGGCCAATTCACATCACCTCTTTTGCTGATTATGCGATTTTCGAAAATAGGGCGTAAAAGATTGAGTGTAGCGTTTGCTGTATGGCACGTAGCGCCGTCCTGTGCCCAAAATGCGACAATTCTGCTTGTTAACGTAACCATCGATGTGGAAATGGGCCTCGTCCGAAAAGATGATTTTTCGGTAAAATTGACCATCCTCGGTTTTTTTTCAATACTTTCCAGTTTTCTTCTAGTGAATTTTTTGTAAATTTTAAACCTTTTACTGAATGTCTGTCACTTTCAGAATGGTATTTGACATTTCCAATGTCGAAATATAGATGATTAAAATTTAAAACGTTAGATGGCCCACCCGTTAGTAAGAAAAAGTTTGAAACAGATACTACTGTGGACAAAAAATAGTAAGAATTTTTCATCATCAACATCAACTGATGATCAACACGTCAATAAAAAAAATTGGTGTTTGAGAATCGCCGATTAGCAGATTTTACTGGCATCATTGCAGGGATCAGTGAAAATCATTTTGAAAGAATATTTGTACAGTATTATGTCATGAGAACGTATTATTACTAGTGATGAGTCTGGGATCTTGATCTTGATCAATCGGCCGAATATCGTGGCAAAGATAAGCGGAAACCGGAAAACCCAGGTCACAAATCAAGGTTATTTTGACATTTTTTGGGATTATCGAGGTGTGGTACACTCCGAATTCCTCCTGACCAGCCAAGCTATCGAGAGGGAATACTATTTGAGTGTTTTGCGTGCGACTTCTCTTTGTTTTTGTACCACAATAATGCACCGTCACATAGTACATTGATTCTTCGCGAGTTTTTCGCCAAATTTTCAACCAAATGACGTGCCACAACCACCGTACTCGCCTGATTTAGCTTCAAGCCATCTTCTGGCTAATCAGCAAACTCAAAAGATTGCTCCAGGGAAACCATTTTGATCAATTGAAAATATTAAACGTGAATCGCTACGCGCATTGAAGGCTATGCCGGAAATTTAATTTAAGAATTATTTCGAGGATTGGTAAAACCGTTGGCACCAGTGTACTGGGACCAAGGGCGATTACTTTGAGGGGCGCGATAGAGATTTTCAGGAATATATTGGGATTTTTATGAATAAAGTCTTACTAGTTTCTGCTCATAGTAGTAGATATTATTAAAATTATATTTGAGAGTTGTTTGAACTTATCCAATTTGTGTCCCTTTGGGTATTTGTCCCTTAGACATTGGTGGCATACAGGTACAGCTAGTAACACTTTTGTTTGGCTGTCGTTTGTTTACTCACCTAAAACGAAAAGAAATAAAATAAATAATTAGTTAAAGTTTCTAGTAATAATTTTTAAAATTTCAAAAACGTAAAAAAATGTTTACCAATATAATTTATAGCAGAAAAATATTAAAAAAAAAAAACATTAATTTTTTTATATGTAGTGAAGTGTTTCAAGATGGATTATTAGAACAAGCCAAAATACGGGGTTGGATTATTTCTGGTAATATTGAAAGATCCAGGAGCAAAGAAGGAATAGCAGCAATGACAGCACTTAAACTAGATGAATTAGAATGATTATGGGAAATGGAAAAAGATGGAAAGGAGCCTAAACCAGAATATGACATACGCGAACAGAATTATATACAGACGACAACACAAGATTTAACAGATGGCGGATTTATAGCAGCCATTCCATTTAGAAAGGAAAAGAGTCTGAAGAATCTAGGAAGACAGCAATCCCACAACTTATCAGTATGGAAAAGAAATTTGATGCGAGAAAGGATCTAAAAGACAATAACAGAAAGTTCATGCGGGAGTATCAAGAGATGGGGAATATGAAGGAAGTAAACAAGATGGGTCAAGGTAAATTTTACTTGCCCCATCAAGCAGTACTTAAAAAGACTAAAGTGTACTTAAGTTTATATTTTTTTTTAACTGTATACCAGAACTCTGAGCACTCATATTTCCTTTATTGACGTAGACACCGCGTTGTTTTACGTGGCGGGTTCCAAGCCCAGCGCTTCCATGGCTGCCCAGAGGATACTTGGTCTAGGACCGAAAGTCGCTAGCTGCTGAAGCCATATGTAAAAGAATCATTTCTGGGAACACCCAAGTGAATGGCGCTCAGAGAACTTTCCTCACTTGCGTGAACTTCTACATACGACTCCATCCTTCTGAGTACACATGACAATCTCTATATAATTCCCGCGCTATTTTTGGCATTTCCTTTTTTCTTCGCTTATTTAATTTACTTCGTGTGTTTTATTTCTTTCGCACAAGACTTTCCTTTCATCATACAATTCAATTACCTTTTTTAATTAGCTTCTGTTTTCTTTTGTGCAAGTCACTTCCTATTTGGTTTTAATTTTACAATTGTTTTTTGTAATTCTTATCTTTCTTTTTGTGTTTTGGTTCTTTTTTGTCTGCGCTAAATTTAAAATCAATTTTTACGCCAAAATAACACATCTGTTCAATTGGCAAGGCAATCATTATTTTTGTTTTGTGCAAAGTCTGCGATACGAAAATACTCGTAATAGCCACAGAAGTCAATAGAATTCGGGCAATGTCTGTCAAATCTATGTAAATAAAGCGCTGAAGCAATTTGTACGACAAACGAGTAGATAATACTCATACCCACATATACATACATATACGAGTATATCGAAGAAAAATACTTGGCAACAAAGCTTAGTTATTAGATACACAAACACACACGAGTCAATTATACAAACGAAATTAAAAATCGGCACGTGTGTGGGTTCGATAAGCACATCTGGGGGTTTTGACTGACGTCGGTAAGAACAAGCATGCTGTAGATTACAGATTTTTAAGAAAATTCAATTTTTATATTTAAAACGATTTACATATATATGGAGAAATTATAGCACTTAATTTTGGCTAGTAAAATGTGAGTCATTCGCTTTCAAGTTATCGCTAACCAAAAAAAAAATAACCGAAAAATTGTTTTTGGGACCATAAAGCGATAAGAGACCGATTCTGCTGCTGTATTTTATGGTTGCAAATATGTATAATGCAGAAGAGTGGCAAAAAGCCGCTTGAAACAGATGTTGAACTTAATTATTATAAGCTTTTATCGGTTATGTTCAAGTTAGGTGAGGTTATGGTGTATTAAAATGTAGTAAATTAAGTTACTTATATATACAGTGAAAGCTCGCTAATCCGAACGGGGTGTAATCCGAATTATCCAGTAATCCGAATTGAATAAAGTACGCGTTGCATAGTCTATAGTCCGCATTGATTGCCGCTCTCTAATCCGAATTTTAATTTTTTTATCCTTTTGTAGCGTAGGTGCACATATTTGTTTTGACATACATAAGTGCAAACAACGTAGAAAGCCTGCTTCATCGTGTTCTCACGTTGCAACATGTCATGGGGAGCCGTTGGCATCTGGATGTGGACAATATAAAACTATGTTTCTCCCTCCAAATTGTACTAGCATTGTCCAACCTATGGATCAAAATGCGATACGCCTGACTAAATTTTATTACAAAAAAGACCTCTTGTGTGAATTGGTCAATTCTGAATCAGACAGTACTGACATTTTTTTGAAACAATTCAGTATGTACGACGCTTGTGAATTGCTTAAGCGATCTTGGAACAGGGTATCGGATTCCACTCTAAAGTCCTGTTGGAAAAATATTCATACCCAGAGATGGGCTTCAGAAGATAACATTCCATTGTCAGTCTTACAACAAGAATTACCGGAGAGTGACCTTTCGGCTCGTTTTGAAGAAATTGAAGAATTTCGTGCAATCACAAATTTATTTTGCCGCAATACTGACGTGGAACTTTCTGAAGATGAAGTTCTTGCCTAGATTAATGACTCTGGTAGTAGTGTGGTTGCATGTAGTAGCTCAGAATTGGTTACAGAAGACGAAGAAGCAGAATCTAATATCATTAAGCGCGTTAAAAATCATGAAGCTGTACAAGCTTTAAATATAAGTATAGATTGGGCAAAGCAACGAGGCATAGACACTGATCAAATATTAGTACTCAAGGAAATGCGTAATAAAGCTTTAGAAGCATGTGTATTGAAACAGAAACAAACTTGCATCACAAATTTCGTTAAAAAAACATCATAATAAATAAGGTGTAAGCAATATTCTTTCTTAAAAATATAATAATAAATAAAATTAGTTCTGAAATACTATCCCGAGTTTTATTTTCGAATGGCGTCATCTTATGTGAAATAAAATACATAAATATAGCCTATCCACTAATCCGAATATTTCGCTAATCCGAATTGGGGTGTGCAATCATTAATTCGGATTAGCGAGCTTTCACTGTATATATATAGTATCTATTTTTAATTTTAGGAGCAAGTATAATAAACGGTAAAAAATTTAAATTATTTTATTTGGAGAAAATTGACTAATAAGTTGCGCTAAGTCGAATTAAATTAAGTTCAGTACTATGTTACCTTAAATTTAAGGTTATAGATACGGCTAAGTTAAGATATATACAATATAAATAAATTTACTTAATCTACGTTAATTCGAATTAAGTTAAGTTAAGTATTGTGTTACGTTAAGGTTACGGTTACGGCTACGTTAAGATAAATACAATATAAATCAATTTTCTTAAGTTACGTTAAGTTCCATTAAGTTAAGTTAAGTATTGCGTTAGGTTACGGTTACGGTTACGGCTAAGTTAAGAAAAATACAATATAAAGAAAGTTACTTAAATTATGTTCAGGCGAATTAAGTTAAGCTAAGTATTACGTTACCTTAAAGTTAAGGTTATAGTTACGGCTAAGCTAAAATAAATACAATATAAATAAATTTACTTAATCTACGCTAAGTTGAATTAAGTTAAGTTAAGTATTGCGTTACGGTTACGGCTAAGTTAAGTTAAAAATTATTGTATTATTAATTTTTTATTAATATAAGCTCCATTTCATGATAAGCGCAAAATTTTGTTTGAAATATGTACCCTATGTTAAGTGTACTAAAAAAAGAAAGTAAGTCAGATTATCTCACAATTCTAATTGTAAAATTATCAAGCTCTAACTATCTCCACGGATATGGGAACTTATTAATATGCTGCGACTAATGGGTTACTGTGACTTAGGAAAGGGCACAATAGACCTAAGGACGCGATGTAATCCTCATCTATTTTTCTTATCTTAAGTACCTCCACACATAGCCTATCAAGTACACATATGTATGTATTATCTACATTCCCTCAAGACGCACTCTTTTAAGTGGCGCCTTGGTATTAATACCCTTAACAAAAACCTAGTATTAGGTAATATTTAATACAAAAATCTTCAAAAGCCACACACATGGAAAGTGATAAGGCGGAGACTTGCCTTTGCGCCACAATAAAATCATTAAGCTGAAACTTAATCAGATACTTAGCATTATACTATGAAAAGCTGCAGCTGTTTTCAAATCGGTTAAGTAAAATTGCTACACTATATTGCATAAGCAAATACAAACACTATTTGCGATAACGATTGTCCAAAAACAAAGTTGAAAGTAGTAAAAAACAGTTATCATACAGTTATCAATATCGCGCGCAATCTAAAAGGAAATCATCAATTTATTTGTTTATCTTTTTTAATTACCCAGACACTTTACTAAGCTGCGCTACACATGTTCAAAAGCAGAGCAAGAAATATTGATAAGCAAATTTGGGTTTGTTAAGAGGTGCCCAAGGGGACTTAGCGCAGAAAGAATAGTAGTGAAAGAAAATTAGAGATTTAATAATGAACGAAAGGGTATGTAACAAGTGATGAAGTTTTAGGTTATTCTCCCACAAACGGGTATACTGAAAATGTATCGATAAAAATCGTTTTCGTTAGATATGTATGTATATCGATAAGTGGTTATCAAAAAAAATCTTTTTACAAAAAATAGTAGCATTTATTACCATAAATGTAATTTTTACATAACAAAAATAAGAAATATCGATAAAAGTCGATATTGATGGATATGTACATACATATGTACATATATTTCTAAGTGTTTATCGAAGAAAAAAAGACAACTAGTAGTACTTATCATCAAAAACATTATTCGTATATAAAACATATATAAAAAATTTCGATAAAAATCGATGTCGTCAGATATTTATATCGATAATTGGTTATCGAAAAAATTTATTATAAGCAAAAATGTGACATTTCTTGTCAAAAATACAATTTGCATCGAATAAAATAAGAAATATCGGTTAAAATCGATAGCGATGGATTTATATTTACATACATACATATGCATGTATATCTTTAAGATTTTATCGAAAAAATTTTCTTACAGAAAACTGTAATATTCGTTATCAAAAATATAATTTTAATATACAAATGTATATAAAATAAAAAATATCGATAAAAACATAGTTTTCTTTATAAATTTTTAATAGAATTTAATATTGACTAGATTTATCGTCTTTTATCGATTGATTTCTGCGAAGAAGTAAGCCAAGCTGCCCAAAACAAGGAATGGAACCCGATGTCACAGGAAAAACATTATACAATTTTCAAAAATATAACTTAAATTAAGTACAAAATTGATAGGTAGTTATTGTTTTTTTATAGAAAAATTGTCATATTTATGTACAACACAAAAACTAATTAAGAGGAAAACATCCAAAATATAATACAAATAAAATAAATTTAAAAATATCAATAAGAATCGATATCGATAAAGCGATAAGTGGTTATCGATTTTTTTAAATTTTACTCTATAAAGAAGTAAACAAAACTGTACGAAAAGAGCATACCACTTATGCATTAAACACGATGTCTAAGAAAAACTTTACACTATTTTCAGAAATATAAATTGAAATATGTATGTATGTATGTAAGTGCAAAGGTAGTTATCGATTTACGGAACAAATGTTATATTTGCATTATATTGAACAAACTTAAAAAAGAAAGCGTTAAAAATAAAATTTTGATGTAATAAAAATAAAAAATTTTTCGATAAAAATCGGTATCGATATATCGATAAGTGGTTATCGACTTTTGTTTTCAATTTTTGGTGGCAAAAACTATTGTTTTAAAGATAAACTTTTATACCGACTAAATTTATCGTCATTAATCGATTGTTTATCGATATCTTTGTAGAAAGAAGTTAACTGAACTGACCAAAATGTCGGTAATGATGTCGGCAAATTAATAATTAAATATAAAAATAGGTAATTGTGAACATAATTGTTGTTAAAGAGCTGTAATAGACATAAAACTCAAATATTCAAAAAACAAAAGGTTTCAGAAGAATTTCTTAGCGTTAACAACAAATTTCTATAAATATTTGTATTTATGTACGCAACGCGTATGCAACAAGCGGCTGCTGCGAAATCTGAGTTTACCTTATGAGTGCAGTTATTATATAAGAACACAAAAGAACAACAACAATAAACAAAAATGTATCAACCCATGAACATTTAGGCAAACTAATAACAAACAATCACAGAAAGTGTCAAATTACTCTGGCCATAATGAATGCAGACAGCAAAAAAAATACAAACATTTATACACAATAACAATCACACATACACACATAAATGTACTTACAAACAATTACACATGCAAAAACGTATAAAAAGCGAAGTGAAGTCAAGTCAGCAATAAACCAAAAGTTACAACCCGAGCATTGTGAAGAGGTGAAGCGTTCTCTTGTCGTCACCCAGTGACTGCAACATTGCTTGGCAGCTGCTACATACTTACATATGTGTATGTATAAGAAAGCAGAGCGAAGCAAACAAAAGCGCAAAAGGCGTCTTGACAGCACGTTGACATAATTATGACAGTTGTCTCAGTTGAGCAAAGCCGTGGCATTACGAGTACCCAGCAACCCACAGACACAGAACACCAGCAAATTGATAAAAAAAAAAATAAGTAACAAACGCTTATGCTTCTTCTTCCTCTGCTTTGGCAAGTGCGCGCAGAGCCTCGTGCACCTGAAATGGCCGACAGGTCTAATAAAATCTTTATTGGCAATTAAGTTAGAGGCATGAATGCTAATTTATGCGCTTAGATTTTCCAAGGTGAGCCATGAAAGAGCGATGAAATTGTACTTATTCAACCAGGTGCAAGTTAATGCAACCCACACCCACTAAAATAAACCGCTATCCCATTCATCTATAATAGACACATATGTAATGTAAATTGACACCACATAAGCCAACCGCCTATCATAACAAATAGAGTAAACAAAGAATGTTAAAATATGCAATTTGCAAAGTAATCAGAAAAGCCTATCATAACAAATAGAGTAAACAAAGAATGTTAAAATATGCAATTTGCAAAGTAATCAGAAAAGCCTATCATAACAAATAGAGTAAACAAAGAATGTTAAAATATGCAATTTGCAAAGTAATCAGAAAATCTATTTACAATAGGAACTTGATCAAGCAACAAGAAATGCCACAGCCATTCTTTTTGCATGATCAGCAGTATAATACTATAAGAGCTAAAATTAAGAGATAAACAGTGGCAGTCATTAATTGACTCATACAATTGACAGTTGAAGTTGTGAGCTAGCAGTTAAGAGTTATAAGTTAAGCAATAGTGATATGTAACTTTTTAAAAAAACCAAATAATATAATAAAAAATTAATTGGCGCCCGAGCAGGGACCCGCACAAAAATATCCTTCATCAAGTGTGGTTCGACTCCACTAAAAGGACACGGATGTCCCATCGTTTCGGTGCTTGAAGGAAAACATCGTGGTTCGACTCCACTAAAAGGACACGGATGTCCATGTAGAAAGTGTGGGTCCATAAACAAAAAAACTCTAAGTTTCCATGAAGGTTACCCGAATAAACAAAGGTAACGGAAACAAACTTTAAATCAAATATCCCATAAAAGGGAGAAAAAAGTGAAACAAAAACCTAATCAAGTACCCCATAAAAGGAAAGGGGGAAAAGGAAAAGAAAACAAATTGAAACTATTCTAACTAAAATAAACTTAAAAATATATTAAAAATTTTGAAAATAAACAATAATAAAAACAACACCATCAACAGTGTTAAAAACGCGTAATAAAACAAAATAAAAATAGAGTGGGAATTAGTAAACCTAAATAAAAGTAGCAACAGCATCAACAACAACATTAACAACAACAATAATAGGAGCAGTAACAACAATTACGACAACATCAAGAACAACAACAAAAGCAACAGCATCAACAACATCAAGAACAACAACAAAAGCAACAGCATCAACAACAACAAGAACAACAACAATAATAAGAGCAGTAGCAACAATCACGACAACAGCAACAAAAGCAACAGCAGCGACGGAATATATATTAGTAAGTTAAAATTAAAATAAATATGTTAAAATTATAAATTATATATATATATATATATATGTATTTATGGGGAACACCCAAACTAAACCTAAGTATATTAGATTATACTATTGTAAAAATTGCGGTGGGGATCACGAAGAGAAAAAGTGCCCCAGAAAAAAAATAAAACATAATTTCTAGTTTGTGCAACCAATAATAAAATAAATTAAAGCTGCGATTCACCACCTTCGGGGGACCCTCCAGCTTAAAATAAAAAAACTCTGCGATTAACTGCAATAAAATACAAATATAAATTAAGGCTCGACCAGCCACATAACAAAATAAAAAGACCTCCATAACTTAGCTCAATTCTGCGAATCCTACATAAAAGGACCCTCCAGAATAGAAGAGCATCTCTTCCTAGAAGAGATTATACAAATATAAATTAGGGCTCGACCAGCCGCATAACAAAATAAAAAATTAATTTAATATAAGTAAAATATATATTTAATACAATATATACAGTATATATATATATAAGACCTTAATAGGAACAGACATACTTAATTGTTAGAATACGACAGACGATTGACATAAATAATTTGAGGAAAATTTGAGTGAATGTATCATAGTGATATTAGTGAAACTGGATAAGATTATAGAAAAATTTAGCAAAATGAGTGTAACAAACAATACCGCAGGAGTGCTCACAGCAGAAATTATTTCAGAATTAATAAAAAGGAATACAATTTCATTACATAATGAGATAGAACTTTTAAAAAATCAAATAACTCAATTAACGATAGGAGATAATATAACAGAATATACAGTACAGACTATTGACGCGAATGTTAGATGCGACGAATCATTAGAGATAATAAAATCCTTACCGGAATTTGCAGGAAGACCTGAAACATACGTTAGTTGGCGAGAAGCCGCCCATAACTCAATGTCTTTGTATAACCGTGGTAGCAAAAGATACTTTGCCGCTCTAACAATATTAAGAAACAAAATAATACAATACGCAAATGACGTTCTTACAAATCACGGAACGGTCCTCAATTTTGACGCGATCATAAGTCGCTTGGATTTCGCCTATGCCGATAAGCGACCAATCCATATCCTTGAACAGGAGATAAGTATTCTTCGACAAGGAAACTTGTCCATTATTGATTATTATAACGAAGTCAATAAAAAATTGACTTTGATAATTAATAAGACAATAATGTCCCATGGTTCGAATAAGGGACTAGTAGATCAACTTAATGATCAACACAGGAAAAATGCCTTGAGAATATTCATTTCAGGACTTAACGGTTCCCTATCAAACATTTTATTCTCGTTAGCTCCATCTGATTTACCAAACGCTCTAGCGAAAGCTTTAGAATTAAATTCAAATAATATGAGAGCAAATTTTGCTTACCAATTCAGTAGGAGTCAGGTTCAGCCGAACCCAGTAAAATTGCAAGTTCATAATCCTCGAACACCTCCTCTAAACTTCACAAATAACCAGTTCCAGAACAATTTAAGATTCCCTCAATTAAATAAAAATAACCAACAATTTGCACAAAGATATAACCAAGGATTCCAGAACAGAAATAACCAACAATTTGCACAAAGATATAACCAAGGATTCCAGAACAGAAATAACCAACAATATGTACAAAGATTTAATCAAGGATACCAAAGGAATCAACCAGAACCAATGGACGTGGATTCCAGTATCCACAAACAAACTCAACACGAACAAACATACGCCAAACGGAATTTTGAAGAACTTAAAAGAACACCACAACCTCCATCTAAAATTCAACGCATAAATAATATTCAGGAAACAGCTTTTTTAGGCTAAAGACAGGACTCCCATACATTTATAGGTACTGCGGAGTAACAGGAAGAAAACTAAAGGTCCTAATTGACACAGGAGCCACTTGTTGCTATTGCAAACCAGACACTTTTTTATATAGAGATAAATTAGATATAATTAAAAGAGTAAAAACAATTAACGGATTCACCATTATTGAAGAATATAGTGATGTAAATATCTTCAATACGATACAGAGATTTTATGTAATAGAAAATTTAGAAGCAGATATGCTAATAGGACTTAATATTTTGAAAAAAGCAGGAGTTGTAATAGATTTAAAGAATGAAATATTAAAATATAATAACAAAACGGAAAAAATTTATATTGAAAATAATAATGGAAATTTTAATACTACCTTGGGAAGCTCAAATGCTCCTATGGCGCCCGCTGATGAATTATGCCAGCAATTATGTAATTTAAGTACTACTCTGGGACAAGAAGATCCTAGAACGCCAGCGAAGAATAATACCGCTTATACTAATTTAAAAAATGGAAATATTGAATATTTGAAAACGGAAATAAAGAATGAAATCGAAAAAATTCATTCAAATATAAATACAAATTTACCCTTTAGAACGGACGTTAAAGCTGAAATACGCACAATTGTTGAAACTCCCATATGGAGTAAACAATACCCATACCCCTTGTCCGTTAATACTTTTGTGAACAATGAAATAAAGAATCTATTAGATAATGGTATAATACGTCCAAGTAAAAGCCCCTACAACTCTCCAATATGGGTTGTACCGAAGAAAGGAATAAATGAAAATGGTTCACCAAAACTTAGGCTAGTTATAGATTATAAGAAAATTAATGAAAATACAGTTCCCGATAAATACCCTATCCCAGACACAAATGTTATATTAGCAAATTTAGGAACAGCAAAATACTTCTCTACTCTAGATTTAGAGTCAGGTTTCCATCAAATTACAATGCAGGAAAAGGATATAGAAAAAACAGCTTTTAGTGTCAACAATGGCAAATACGAATATTTAAGACTACCTTTCGGATTAAGGAATGCCCCTAGCATATTTCAAAGAGCGATGGATAATATATTACGCAGTTATGTAGGAAAGTTTTGTCATGTATATATCGATGACATAATAATATATTCAAATAATATAGAGGAACATAGAGAACACTTACAGATAATAGTCAAGACACTTAAGGATGCCAATATGAAAATATCTTTAGAAAAATCCAAATTTTATGAAACCGAAGTCGAGTTTTTAGGATATATGGTTGCCCAAGGAATTATTAAAACCGACCCAAAAAAATTGAGTGCATTAAACACTTCCCTATCCCATCTACCTTGAGACAATTACGAAGTTTCTTAGGAATTACAGGATACTATAGAAAATTTATTCAAGACTATGCTTTAATAGCAAAACCCTTAACCAGATACTTGTCAGGAGAAAATGGAAGAATTTCCCAACATATGTCAAAGAAAGTAAAACTGGATTTAGACCAAGAGGCAGTTATTGCATGTGAAAAACTCAAAAATCTATTAGCAAATCAAATTGAACTGGCACAACCAGACTATACAAAAAAATTTATTTTAACTACGGACGCATCAAATGTTGCAGTCGGAGGAGTTCTGTCCCAAGAAGATAAACCAATCACGTTCGTATCGAAGACATTAAATAACACTGAATTAAATTACGCAACAAATGAGAAAGAGTTATATGCTATCGTATTTGCTTTGAAAACTTTAAGGAATTACCTTTATGGCGTTACAAACTTAGAAATCCACACGGATCATCAACCTTTAACATTTGCAGTTTCTACCCGTAATCCTAATGCTAAAATGAAGCGATGGCATGCATTAATCGAAGAATATTCTCCAAAAATCATATACAAACCGGGAAAAACTAACGTTGTAGCAGACGCTATTTCACGACAATACTTACACAATATATCAGACATTTCAAGTAACAGCACTCAACATTCAGCAGAAAGTAGCGACAATATAAATATAGCAGAAACAACCCGACCACTAAATCAATATTCGCAACAGATATTACTGAGTAAAGCCAGATTCACCATACATGAATCAATTACAAATTTCGGAAAAACACGGCACATTATAGATTATGATACAGTTGACAATTTGATAAATATACTTAAAGAATTTTTGAAACCAAATGTGGTTACAGGTATACATTGCACCGTAGAAGATTTGTACGAAATAAAATCCAAATTATTAGAAACATTCAATATTAAATTTCTTTATACTAAAAACTTCCCAACAGACATAACTAACACAGAAGATCAAAACATGATTGTCGAGCAAACACACAATCGAGCACATCGAAATTTTAGAGAAAACTTAAAACAAATATGTAAATTATATTATTGGCCAGATATGACGAAACAGTTTAAGGAATATGTTCGAAATTGTGACATATGTAACAAAAACAAATACAATCGCCACCCTCAAAGAGTGCCCATCGGTGAAGCTCCTATACCAGAAAGGGAAGGAGAACAAATTCATATAGACATATTTTTTGTACAGAAATTAAAGTTCTTAACAGCAGTAGACGCTTATTCCAAATACTTAGTAATCAAACATATAGATGACAGAATAGACCTAGATCAAAAGGTCCTTGACATACTTCAAAGCTTTCCCGAGACAAAACACATTACCTGCGATAATGAACCAGGTTTCTCTTCAATTCAATTCAAATCTTTAATGCAGAGAATGAACATCGACATTTATTATTGCACCCCGAAACATAGTACCACAAATGGTCAAGTGGAAAGAGTACATTCAACCCTAATAGAACTATCACGTTGTATTCAACAAGAATATCATTTAATTAGCGATTTAGAAAGTATTTACAGGGCTGCACAACAATACAATAAAACAATCCATTCCGTAACTGATAAAAAACCTATAGATATATATTTTAATAAAATCACACACAATGAAATACCATTAAAACTAAGCAACGCACAGGGAAAAATGATAGAAAGAAATAATAAGAATAGAATAATGAAAACATATAAAAAGAATGACGTTATATATGAAAAAATAATAGGAGAAAGAAATAAGTTACAACCAAAATACAAAAAACAAAGGGTAAAAGAAGATTTAGGTAATACTGTAAGAATATATAGTAAGTCAAGAATAGTTCATAAAGATAATATAAAAATATAAAACTAATTTCAGAAAATGATTCTTACATTAATAATTATCCTTTTGATACCATTCACTCAATGTGAAATTATTGACTATACGAGAGACGATTATGTACTAATAGAAATTGGACCAGCCGCGACTTACACTGACTGGGGGGACATATTTCACATTACAAATTTGACATATTATAAAGAAATTCTATATGACACAAAAACAAAACTAATTAGGGAGTCACATAGCTCAAACTATATAAAAATCAAGACCAGTGATACGGGAAACACAATTTATTATAATAAATTCAACACGGACTTAGAAATGGACCAAATAGAACGACTAATATCACAATTAGAAATTACGACGGGGAGAAAATCGAAAAGAGGTTTAAATGAACTCGGTACAATATGGAAATGGATTTCGGGAACACCAGACCATGACGATATTGTACGAATAAACGCAAAATTATCTGAACTAGTAGAAAATAACAATAGACAGTTTACGACAAATTCCAAATTATTTGAGGTAGTTACACAACTAACAAATATTGTAAGTAAAATAGAAAACAGTTCGACCTTAATTAACATAATGCAACACAGAAATAAATTAATACTAACAGATTTAGAAAATACTCTCCAAACTATTGTATTAGGAAAAGTGGGAATTCTTAACCCAACAATATTGAATATGAAAGAAATTAAAAATATTGTAAATCATGAGCACAATAATTTTACAATCACAGATGTAATTGACGCATCTAAATTTAAAATAGTACAGAATAACGAAATAATTGTAATATATATTAAATACCCTGTAATTAAAGATATATGTATATTATATGAAGCTAAACCTATAAGTCAAAGTGATGGGAAATTAGTAATAGAAAATGAAATAATTAAATGTAAAAACACATATTCTAACATTAAAACATGTAAAATAGAATTAAGTGCTAGCTATTGTGAAATAGATTATAAAGAAACTTGCTTTTCTAAAATTTTAAATAATCAAAAAGGAGACTGTCTGAAAATTAAAGAAAAAACAAACAATTAGAAATTGTTAAAGATGGCATAATCTTAATATCAGGAAAACACACAGTTGATAACATCGACCTTAATGGCACATATTTAGTAACTTTCAATAACACTATAGTAATTGACAATAAAATTTATGAAAATCCAAGTAGCATAATTTGGAACCATATTAAAACAAATCAGCCTAGTCGGTTTGATGTCCTCGAATATCTTGAATCAGAAAATATAGATTTAAAATTTAAAAATACAAACCTTTTAAATATGGGCCAAGAAGAAATTAAATCTCACCCAACTCTTTGGGCACTCTTATTTTTGGCAATAATTATTGTTTTGATTTATGTAATTATTAAAATCCGGGAAAAAATTAAAAAATATAAAATAAAGAAAATTGAAGAAGCTAATGTCAATATGCTTGAAACTATCAAAAATTTGATGAATTAACATCCTAAGCCGAAACGAGGACGTTTCTTTTTTTAACAAGGGGGGTAGTTAATGCAACCCACACCCACTAAAATAAACCGCTATCCCATTCATCTATAATAGACACATATGTAATGTAAATTGACACCACATAAGCCAACCGCCTATCATAACAAATAGAGTAAACAAAGAATGTTAAAATATGCAATTTGCAAAGTAATCAGAAAAGCCTATCATAACAAATAGAGTAAACAAAGAATGTTAAAATATGCAATTTGCAAAGTAATCAGAAAAGCCTATCATAACAAATAGAGTAAACAAAGAATGTTAAAATATGCAATTTGCAAAGTAATCAGAAAATCTATTTACAATAGGAACTTGATCAAGCAACAAGAAATGCCACAGCCATTCTTTTTGCATGATCAGCAGTATAATACTATAAGAGCTAAAATTAAGAGATAAACAGTGGCAGTCATTAATTGACTCATACAATTGACAGTTGAAGTTGTGAGCTAGCAGTTAAGAGTTATAAGTTAAGCAATAGTGATATGTAACTTTTTAAAAAAACCAAATAATATAATAAAAAATTAATTTGCATTCGGCATGTATGTATATGGATTATGTTTGGCTCTTGGCCCACATACTGCATTATCTGCTGATGAAGCATCAAATCAACCGGAATGAGTTTCCTTCTCCAAATCAGTTACAATTAAATTACAGTTACGTGAGGTTGGCGAGCAAAGATTTTTAGGTCGTTGGAGTAGTCATAAAAAATACTTGAAATCACTTTTATTTGAACGTGGAATGAAGAACTTCCAATTCCATTAACAAAACAGTTACTTTAAATCGGTTGCATTGCTTGTTATCGCTTGTTATCGTTCGCTGGTAGTTCTCATTGGGTTTATAGATATTTGTTTATTTAGCAGACTGCTCGCAGCAATTCAGTAGACTATAATGTACTTTGGCTGGTGGTTTTTCAGGCACTGAGGTACATATCAGAGAAAACATCAGCAGTCTTGTCAACTAAACTCAACTTTAAACCCATACGGACATCTTTTTTGATCCTCAAAAGTCAAAATTAAGTGATTTTTTTTTTTTTAGTTTTATGTTTCCTACTCCCAAGCAAATCTTTCATGATGTTGAGAACAATTTGTAAGAGGCGCAGAGTGCTTATCAAAAAATGAAAACTTTTAATATTTTGTTGTCAAAAAAGTCTTGCGGTATTTTCGCTAATTGGCGCTGAAAGCGCGTAGTTCTAGTTTTATTCGTCGCATTGGGTCATGCTATACCTTTTTGGAAAGCTCATTTCACGCGCTAACACGTGTTTGATTGATTGTCGTTTCTTTTAAGTCGTTCGTGAGTTATAGCGTCGCAAACATGGAGCAAAATAAAGAGAAAATACGGCATATTTTACAGAACTACTACGATAAAGGCAAAAATGCATCTCAAGCCGCCAATAAAATTTATGCAGTTTATGGACCCGACACAGTTTCCATTTCCACCGCACAGCGATGGTTTCAACGTTTTCGTTCTGGTGTAGAGATGGTCGAAGATGCGCCACGCTCCGGAAGGCCTGTCGTCGAAAATTGCGATAAAATCGCTGAATTGGTCGAAAGAGACCGGCATAGTAGTCATCAAACCGTTATAAACCATTTGAAGAAGCTTGGAGTCACTAAGAAGCTCGATGTATAGGTGCCACACGAATTGATTCAATAAAAATACCGCAATACTTTTTTGACAACCCATTATACTAGTAAAAGCCTCTGAATACTCATCGAAATTTGTTGAGTATAAATAAAGTTTTATTTTTTTAAATCAATCATCACAGAGAAAAGCTTCTTCTAACCGGGAAAAAATGAGGTTTCCGTTCCCATGACAGTCGGGTCTACGTAATCGGAACAGACCCAGATTTTTTATTCGGTCAAGGATTGTCAACTCGGCAGATTTCTGCCGCTGCAACAACAACAACACCATGTTTCAGAGAGAGAGTAAACGACGACAATCATTATGGTTCCACTGTTTCTAAATAGATTAATAAAGTTAATGAGTTTAAGACGGATCTCAGCAATAATTAGCTGAATATCCTCATCAATGGGTCAACAATCTCAGGCGCAGATTACGACTCCGCATAACTTTACAAAAAATAATTAGGCGGCGTTGAATCGCACGATTATGGAGGCCCACGAAGCAAGATGACGCACTCACCAAAAGTTTTCTTTAATGAATTAATTTTTCATAGGCTGTATAGTTTGTAACGCCGGCTTCAGTTTCGAAGAAATATAGATCAATGATTTCCACTGCCTACAGAACATACCAAATCGCAGGTTTTTGAGGATGTAACGGCGTCTCAACAATGGCTTGTGGATTATCATCACCACCAAGGTGACACTTTTGTTTATTATTTTGTATCCATTCGACCAAAACTGGGCTTCCTCGCCGAAAAAATTTTCTTGTGAAAATCGCGATGGTGGTCAACTCGTTTAGGATCCAATCAACGAAAGTGTCATGAGGTGTTGCTTGATGGTCATCCGGCTTTTATAATTGCACGAGTTGGATTGTGTAAGCCCGCAAAGCAAGATCTTTCTGCAAAATCTTCCAAAAAGTGTAGTTTCATGGCTCCAGTTGTTGCGAGCAAAGGCGGATGGACTCGTTTGGATCTCCTTCCATACTCTGCTTTACAGCAGCTATAGCGTCTTTGTTACGCACTGTAGAGTGTCTCGGTGAGAAGGCGCATCATCCACTGAACATGAACATGGTGCGAAACTGACCCACAGTTGATCGATTTAGCGACTCTGCTGAGCGATTATGTTGACCGAATATTGGAAGCAGCGAATCCAAGCCTTATTTTGATAATAAATGTATATGATTTGCAAATGTTATTTTCGAGAAAGTCTGCTCATTATGGAATGGTAACCAGACAGTTTAAAAATAAAGTAACTGGTGACAAAAAGACGAATTCTGAAAAAAGTATTGCCTCAATGAAAACCGTACTCTAAAACAATACTTGTTGTTATAAGGAGAAAAAGATGAGCTGATATCTCCTTGGAAGCTAAGATATAACGGGTTTTTCAATAGTAAATTGTTCAATAACTTTTAAAACCCGAAGTTGTTTTGCCAACGAATCGGATTTATAGGATAGTTATTGTGGGGGTTGTGGTCGTAAGAGTTCTGTGTACTAGAAAAAGGTGTAGACCAAACAGTGGCAGTATGAATTAGAAATATTTGAGTTATTGAATTATTGAGGCCTTTAGGGTTTGACCTAACAGTAATAGTAACAATTATGAATTATTTTCCAACTGGTTGATATTTCTACCATAATGAGAACAGGGTTAATGTATTCACGTTGGAACTTATTAGTGCCTTGTCAAACTTTTTCGATTTTCTCAAGTGGTCTTAGCAACGTCGTTCATAAAACAATATCAAAATCCCCAATGTATTTCTCAACGTTTAGCGGTTTCATATGAATTGCGGAAGCCGAGACACTTGGTCTCCACTTCAATATACTTACATATATATATATAACATTAGTAGCGATTTATACTGAAAATCACATCAGATGTGGTTGCTACAAATAACCCATAACTTTCCATTTCATTCGAACTCAGCGTACGGTTTTAATTATAGGCGTGACTAATATAACCTGTGTACATAATCAGCTCGGTAGTTTAGTTATGAGGTAATTTACAGTTAATAAGAATTTTCCCATTTTGATAAGCCATAGAAAGCCTACTGGAAATACATAGAAGAAGAGAGCAAGCGACTGAGTCATGCAGTCTACATGCCCTCATTTCGGCAGAGATTGATGTAAATTATGAGCACAGTCACTCGTTTGTTGTCGTAAGGCTACCAAAGTAATTGTAGTGGAACTAATAGCAGCGGAATGAGGAGCGGGCTGAAGAGAGCAAAAGTGTAAGGGAAAGCATGTAATTAAATTAAAATTAATTGCAAAGATTATTTGTTGCTAACTTTTGACATATTGCGCTCACTTTTTCAATATGGCAATGACAAACTGCCTGCTGTTTTTTTTTATAGATTAATCGTCAGCAAACACCTGCTTCGAGACTTTAGCTAAAGGCAGCAGTCAAAATCACAAGACCTTACGACATTTTTAGATTTCAGAAGCATGCGACCAAGTGCAAGTGCTTGGCTCTACGTCAAAAAAATAAGAATAATTAAAAAAAAAATAAAAAAATAAAAAAAAAATAAAAATAAAATTAAAAAATTTTTTGGCATTAGAAACACTGCTTCACTTATCAGATTAGCCAAAGCCCTTGGTGTATTTCCATTTTTTTTATATTTTTTACCTCGAGAGTTTTTCTGTTATTTTTTTTATTTTTTGGTATCTTCAAAGAAAACAACCATCTGTGCATTGGGGCTTTAGTAATGAAATTTCGAAACAGATGGTCTCTGAAATCTAGCGCATTTCAACATACAAATACATACATACATACATACAAATAACCTCATAGATCAAAATCCCAATTAGAAAACATACGAGTGACTGACGAGCGTTGCGGTGATGCCAATACATCACGGGCAATGCGGAAAAATTATTCAATTGAATTCTTGTTAATTTAACTAAGTGAAAAAATAAATAAAGACAGAGAGCGGCCGACGAATGTAGAAAAACCCAACCGCATTTATAAATAGAAGTAAACAAAATTTGTCATTAAACGGCAGCCGAGTTGATATTACGCGGTATAAGAGTGAGAGAAATATCAATAGAGACATTAACAGTGTGAGAGAGTCAATAGCAGAATTAGAAAGCGATAGAGCGCACAGTTGGAATTGATTAACAGCTGAGAGACCGCTACTAACAGCTGCGAGCGCGCCACTAACAGCAAGTCAACAGCTGAGTGGCGCTGAGCGTGAGCGGCGCATGGATCAGCTGAGCGGCAAGCAAAGCTAGCAAAAGGTGGCATATTGAAGTTGATAGATTTACGGCTGCCGATTTCCTTATTCTTCGCCTGTCTCTGTGTTACAGCTTCTTTTCTTCTTCTGCTTATTTGATATTCATTTAATATTTATCTTTTTATTTCAGGTTTCGTAGTGAGCGAAAACCGACTGTGTGGAGGATCTAGAAACCTGTTTTATTTTAGAGAGCTAAATAAAAAAAAAATGAACAAACACATACGGATGCAGATACAGAGACTTGTAGAGCGGCGAGTCGCTGGTTTGGCGCGGCGTGTGGAGGCCACATAGACTTTCGAGAATTTTTTATGTGATGGAAACGGGTATGGTAAGTATTTGTTGTTATTGTCTCAGCATTCACCAAAGGCTTTGTTGTTATTAATTTGAAGTTTTTTTCTGTTTCTGTTTTCGTTTTTTTGTTTTTCTTTTTGTCAAGCAACTACTTGAGCTCGTAGGTAAAAGTGGTTGTTGCTCGGCGGCAGCAGCGCCGCGTAGTTTTGTGGTTTTCGTGCATGCATTGCATAAAGAATTGACTTGTTGTTATTGTTATTGCTGTACATGAACGCAAGTACGACTATAGGCGAGTGTGTTTACTGCCGATTGGCGTTGATGACTCATACAGGTGCGCTGTCGCTAGCCGCTGCTGGCGACGCGTTGCTCTCCACAAAGTGTATGTTTGTATGTATGTGTGTCTGTATATACCCACACATACCTATAAATGTATGCACATAAGTATTTATTATTATGTATACAACTGCTTGCTGTGCCTCCAGTCGGCGCTGCGCCCAGCCAATTGAAATGCAAGCCGCGCTGCCACGGCCGCTGCATGCGGAAAACAAGTGAGGCAAGTACTTTTAATAATAAACGCAATATTGAAAATACATTTTCGCACTCTCGACAATGAATCTTTATTTATTGCAGCGCAGCGTGGTTGGAGGAGCGAAGCGCGAGGAGCCGCGCAGAAAATAAAAGAACTAAAAAGAAAAAAATTCAAATGTTTAAGCGAAAAGAGAAAAGCAAGAAAATGCGAAAAATCGTAGAAAAAGTCCAAGTGAGTGGAAAGACAGCCAGCTTGAAAGAATATGTAAATTTTCACCAGCGGACAGGCACTTGACGTTGCATTGTGGGCCATACACAGTTGATATCGCGTTGAAACTGGTTATTTTTTTCCAGTAGTCAATTGGATAGTTGTTAAACAAGACGGTGTAGTAGACACTGGGAGCTAAACACTAATAGACTATTTAGCTGGAAACTAAAGCAACAAGCCAGTGAGTTACTGAAATTGAGTGTGAAAAATAATTAGCGGATTATTTTAGGGTTATTTGCGGGGGTTTAACTAAAGACAAGAAAATGAAGCTATAATAAAAAGTCTTCACAGGCGTATTTCTTGTAGCATAAAAGGGTATAAAAATATCTTTAACGAAATTTTGGTCAGTCGGTTTGTATGGCCAAATCGAGAAAACTCCAAGAAATGTCTAGAGCAAGGCACTAGGGAAACGATGGAGCATCTCTTGTGCGCTTGTCCCGCATTGACAACACTACACTAAAAGCATCTGGAGTCCCCACGGTATGATACACTGGAGGAGGTATCGATATTGAGGCCACAGAGTCTGTTAAAATTTGCGTCAAGATATCCTAAAGGATGGTTACTCCTCATGGACCTAGCAACTGAACTCCATCTGGTATCGCAAAGGAACACTTTTTCCTTTTCTCAGATCTCCAGAGAACGCTCTCTGTAAAGAAAAGCGATCCTGTTGATAATATTCACTCCTTTTTGGAGTTGAAAATTACTTCAAAACAAACAATACACAATATAACTTTTACGCTTTGTTTTCGACTCATCAGCTGCAACCACTGCGGAAACTGTCGATTAGACTCTAGAGTGCCATCATAAAACCGTGACTCATTTATTGTTTAGTTTTACAATGGAAAACTTTGAGCAAAAAATTGTATTTCTAGCACATGATGATTCTGAATAGCTTATGCCCTGTAAAGAGTTCTACAAAATTATAGCTAAACGGAGAAGTCGCATGTTTTTCTTTACTATTACCCAACTGACCGATTACTAATATAAATTTCTTGCCAAGCTTGGCACTAAGTAAGGCCTGGATGTGCACAATTTTATTTGCTGCCTTTTTCTTTGCTTTACAACAGCAAAATCGTGCGAGTGTCTTCCGCAAATGAGCTACCACTACCAACACATGCTGCACACACATAAGTATGTACACCTCCATGTATCGGTAGACGGCATGCATATGCATTTGAACGGCGCTTGAGCGCTCTCGAACTAGGCGGCTTAGCCTCAAGTCATAAATCATATGCATTAAGTAACGAAACAAAGCTCAACACTGATACTTTAATGAGCTACGAGACACTTAGCCGCTGGCGGCTGATAACAAAAGCGCTACGCCAGTCTAAATATGCCCTCGCCGCATTCAAAGGTTCTGCTGGTCTCGTTTGACCATTTCAATTATGAATTATGAGTGCTCATGATTGTAGCTTTAATGTGATTATCACGCTCTGTTGTTGTTGTTATTATTATTTTATTTTTTTTGTTTGGCATGCATTTATTGTTGCTGGTCAGTTTTCAATTTCATGGATTTTTGAAATGCTTTTGTCGGTGTGAGTGAGAGGGCTTAAATATACATATATACATATGTATATGAATATACATACTTACTTTATACATACATAAGTATATAAATTCATTATTTTTTATTTTGCCTGAATTAAAGCAAACTTTTTACCGCTACTTAGAATTCGCTGTGACTAAGTACTTAAAGCACTTCTAATATGAATACAAAAACACACATATGTACACACATATGTACATACACACATGTATTATGTATATGTGTTCATATGTACATATTTGTAATGTGTAATTTCTATAAATGCGCTATAAATAAATTGTCTAGTTTGTTGCCGTTTTTTTGTTGTTGATGTTTGTATAGAACTATTTTTGTAGCGTCATTGATCGGCAGCGATGACCTTAGCGGCAAACAAGACATGAACACACACGTCTCTACATGCACATGTGTGTATTTATTTACGAAGTGACTGCTCTTGTGGGCAATGCGTGAGCGGCACTGGCGGCCACACAATGTAGATAAATAGGTATTAATATTCATTTCGAAATCAAGTGGTGGAACACATTGATAAAGATAATAGATAACAACAATGAGTAATTTTTTTTTTATTTAATATACTATGAGCGCCAAAAGTGAGTCAACAGTAACAAAATCAAAATTCTTCTAGAAATTCTGACTATAAAGTTCGTAACTGATATAAGTTAATCACTTTAACTGAAAGAGCTATTGATTATTCATAACATTAAAAACAAAGAAACAACAACAACAATGTCAACAGGCTATGTTGAGATCAAAAGAAAAATCAACACATATTTTTTGCTCCAAAAGAGAGTCAACGCTTGCATTTAGCATTGTTTTTGCAAGGAAACCGTTATATTTGCCAATACTTTTGTTGTAGGTTTTTGTTGTAAGCATAAATAACGCATTCTTTCTGATCGCATTTAGTTAACATTTTCACTTAAATTAGCATACACGCGTTAAATTTAGATGAGAACCGAAATTTCATTAGAGACGCGGAATATTATTATTGATTTAAAAAAAAAAGGAAAATCTTTACGTGAAATTGCTCAAATTGTTGGAAGGCACCATACAACAATTAAAAAAAATAATTGATAAGTTCGAAAATTTTAAATTGGTCGAAAATTTTAAGCGATCTGGGCGACCAAAAGTTTTGACTGAACGAGAAGAGAGGCAAATAGTTGGCATTGTAAGAACGAATCCCAGGTCCAGTGCTGTACAGATCGCTAAAGACATCACAGCAGATACAGGAAAAAGCGTGAGTAGTAATACCATAAGGCGAATCCTGCATAAAAATGGGTTTTATGGTCGGCGTCCAAGGAAGAAACCCTTCATATCAAAAGTGAATAAAGCAAAGCGACTAGATTATGCTCGAAAATATCAATATGAAGACTTTTCTTTTTGGAGCAACGTTCTTTTCACTGACGAAAGTAAGTTTGAAATCTTTGGGGGAGAAAAGCCCCGAAAAATATGGCGAAAACCAAATGCAGAGTTCCATGATCAAAACATCCAACAAACGGTGAAGCATGGCGGGGGCTCAGTAATGGTTTGGGGGTGTTTTTCTGCTGCTGGTGTCGGTGAACTGGACTTTATTGAGACAACAATGAATGCCAAAGGGTATATTGGTATTTTAAAGAAAAATCTTGCACCAAGCATCGCCGCCTTGGGTCTGCCTGCTGAATGGATCTTTCAGCAAGATAATGATCCCAAGCACAAAACGAATTTAGCAAGAGAATTTCTGCTATATAACACCAAAAAACAGCTTCCTCATCCTCCCCAGTCTCCAGATCTCAATCCAATTGAGAATTTATGGGATCATTTGGACCGTCAAATTAGAAAAAGGAACGTGACTTCCAAGGAGACTTTAAAATCGGCGCTTCGGGAAGAATGGCTCAAAATTTCGCCAGAATACACCAAGACATTGGTCGAATCAATGCCATGTAGACTCAAATGTGTCATCAAAGCAAAGGGAGGACAAACAAAATATTAAAATTTGTCTATTTTTGAGTTTTTTCTTACTAATGTTGACTCACTTTTGATGCGAAAAATATGAAGAATTTTGGTTTTCTTGTGCATACTCGCCTTATTTGCTATGTTGTTGTTTTTTTTTTTTTATGTTCATTTCCTAAGTACTGAATAAGCTTTAACTTTAAGTATTAACATTGGATTAAATATTTACGTTGTAATCGAAATCTTTGCAAATAAATTAATTGAATAAGTGTTGACTCACTTTTGGCGCTCATAGTATTTTCAATGTGAAATGAGATAATAAATAAAAATTACCTTGTCTGGTGATTCAACATATTTTTTATATTTTACGAATAGGAATTAAAAAATAAAAAAATAAATAAAAAATTAAAAAATAAAAAATAAAGTAAAATAAAAAAATCGAAATAAAAAATAAAAAATAAACAAAAAAATAAAAAATAAACAAAAAAATAAAAAATAAAAAAATAAACAAAAAAATAAAAAATAAAAAATAAACAAAAAAAAAAATAAAATAAAATAAAAAATTAAAAAAAAAAATTAAAAAGAAATAAGTAAAATAAAAAATAAAATAAAAGGAAAAAAATAAAATAAAAAAAGTTAAGTGAAAAAAAATAAAATGAAAAAATAAATAAAATAAAGAGTTGGCGATAAAATGGGTATGTGCGGATAGATGGTCTCTACAGATTAAAGCGAAGACGCATTCGAACCAAACTGAATACACCGAAACAACAACAAAAATCTCAAAAGGGGAAGAAAACTTCAACAGAAGGAACAACAAGAAGAAAAACAAAATGAAGACAGCAAAGACGAGAAATACAGGACCGTCTTCCGTAGACGTAGTAGGATCTTAGATCCCCTACCCTTATCATCTCTTCTAAATAACCCAACTAAACTGGAGAAAAGAGTCAACTTTAAACCCTAAGAGAAACTCCGGCGAAAGACGGAACAAAAGAACGTCAGCGTGGAGGTTAAGAACAGCTAGTTGAACTCTTCGACGAAATCAAGAGTTACCGCAGAGACTGGCTCATTGCAGAAAACGAGAAAAGACGGGGACATGTAAGTAGACGCATCACGACCCCAGAGTCAATAACCTCGAAGCAGTGCGTGACAAGGCCGGTGGAGCCTCGAGAAACGGTGAGATCACGAAACGAAAAGGACGGACAGTGGGAAAAGTTATGCCTAAAAGAGCAAAGAAGACGAAACGAAAAGGACGGTCAGTGGAAGGTTAAGAACAGCTAGTTGAACTCTTCGACGTAATCAAGAGTTACCGCAGAGACTGGCTCATTGCAGAAAACGAGAAAAGACGGGGACATCTAAGTAGACGCATCACGACCCCAGAGTCAATAACCTCGAAGCAGTGCGTGACAAGGCCGGTGGAGCCTCGAGAAACGGTGAGATCACGAAACGAAAAGGACGGACAATGGGAAAAGTTATGCCTAAAAGAGCAAAGAAGACGAAACGAAAAGGACGGCCAGGGGTAAAAAGTTATGCCTAAAAGAGCAAAGAAGACCCACGCAAACGAAGGAACGACGGAGGAAGCACATAAAAGGGAAGAACATAGCTGCTAGTCAGAGAGCATAAAAAAGGCTCAAACGACAAACAGAGGCAGTGATCACTAAGTCAGCAGAAGACAATCGCTACGCAAAGGTCCTTAAAAATATCCGTAGCAAGGTAAATCCCAAAGAGCCAGAAGTTAAGATCAAAGGTATACGCAAAACAAGAGCCGAGGCCATACTACTAGAGCTGGAGAAGGATAGGCTACAAAAGCCAGCTTCTGCGAGGCATTAAAGACCACCCTTCAAGAATTTGCAACTGTGGCCGACCTTATATAAAAGGCTATAAAAGAGATAAGAGACCTTGACTCACTTACAACAAAAGAGGAAATAGCAAAGGCTGTAAAAGAAGAGCTATAGAACCCCATCGAAGAGTCGACGATAAACCTAACAGCAGCCAACACAAGAGAGCAGTTAAGGGTATACATAATGCTCGATTAGGATAAAGCTGTTTTCTATCGATTTTATTTATTCTAAGCACCTGTTTTCAGTCGGTAAAAGAGATAAAACATGATTCGCTGAAGGAGCTGAAGGCCATACCAAAAAGTGATTATGGAAAGTTTCTCGAGGACTGGAAAAATCGTTGACATGTTGGTAATTACTTCGAAGGTGACAAAATGAATATTGATGAATAATTAAATATTGCGCATTCTACAGTTTTAATAGTGTACAGTAGACACTAGTGTAGGTAAAATTTCCAAAATTTTAGTGCCATTTTTTTACTATTTATGAAAAATATTTTGAGAGGTATTGAACTTTCTAAAATATTTTACTAGTTTTTGTTTAGGTAAGTGGTTCTTGATGCTGAACAGAAAAAATTCAGTATTCAGCTTTCTTTAAACAATTGAAAATCAATTTGAATTGGTGTGAGGCTTTGATAAAGCATTACAATGCGCCCAAATGTAGGCAACATTTTTGAGATATTAAGATTATTTTTCAGTAGATGTGACTATGATAACTCTTTTAATACAAAAATCTGCCTCTTTGTTTGTTTTTCTGAAATCAGCTGATATGCATAATAAAATATCAGTTTATAGTTAGCATACTTTTGAAAATGTATGCTGTCTATCATGAAAAAATCTGTCTGCTTTCTATCGCTTGATTCACATTCAAGGTCAAAAGAAAGCAATCTTTGTGAATAAATTTCAAAAATCAAAAACAATTTGCTAAAGAGCCTGCAGCATATTGCATGTTGGCTGGTTGACAGGTGATAATCAGATGATTTGCCGGCTGACGCGACTAATTGGCGGAGGGTTAGATGCTTGGCCTTTTAATCGCTGCTCTTAATTTGTTTTAGAATTTCATAATATTTGTTTGAAGAGTTAATAAACAATTTGGAAATAAATAATTTGAAAGAAAAATTTTAAATTTTGAAAAAATATTTTTATTATTTATGAAGGGTCAAAGTTGGAATTAAAATTTTTTATGTTAAATTTAAAATAATAAAATAAAATAAAATTAACATTTAATTACCATTATTTATTTTAAAGGTCAAAGTTTGATTTCTAAATTTTTTCCTAGAATTTTGCATAATTAATTACAAAAAAAATATTTTTAGTAAATCAACCGAAAGTTATGTACTAATTTGTCTCATATTTCATACCAAATTATGTTTGTATGTAAGTTTTTGTATACGAGTATGCGATACTTGATGCTTTCAAAGCGCTTTATCAACAAGCCCAATTCTTATCAGCCAGCAAGCGATAAAAAACATATAAACAAACAATAACAACAACCCCAGCAGAAGGCGCAAACAAAATGATAACCATAAAGAGTGAGTTAGAGTCATGAAAAGAGGGCGGCGTGCAAGGAAAAAGAGGCAATAGAAAGAGCTTAATATGGACATAATTGATCAAAACAAAAGCAAGAACATAAAAGCTAATGTTAACAACAAAATTGCAAACAAATGTCAGGTGAGGGGAATACGCGCACAAGCAAATATAACTATGTGAAAAGTAGATAAGAAGTAGCTAAAATGAGCGCGAATGACTTGAGGAAAATAAGGGTATATTAACTAACCGAAAAGTAGAGTTTTATAACCGGAAATGCCAATCGGTTATGCACAGTGGCTTTAAAACAATTGATTGTGAGTTAAGAGCTGAATTGGAAAGGGTATGAGTTGAGGCATGAATTGAATTGAGAAAAAAGGGTGAAAATAAACAAATTATTAAAAAGTATACTACCAACTACTACTAACCTAAAAAAAAAAATAATTCTCCAAATCCTTCGACGCGCGCCTTATTTTTTGAGCACAGTAGTAAAAATACAAATAGTAAAAAAAATATTGAAAAAGCAATTTATATAATAATTTAAAAAATTTAAAGTAAAAAAATTTATAAAAAGTTAGAAAAAAAATAAATTTGAATAATAATTTACGAAGAAGGTTAAAAACACATTTTTACACCATTTGGTGTGCGACTTTGATAGGAGTAAAATAATGCGCCCAAATGTAGGCAACATTTCAGTTGCATGGATAATATTATTGGAAAGCAAGGACTCCGAATATTTTAGTATAGATCCCTGAAATTTATTTCCATCTAGAATTACAGTAAGTTGCCTGACCACTGCAGTATATTTCAAGCTGAAGTCTTTGCTATTGCGAAAGTCGCGGAGCTGGCCTCTAATTCTCTTGCAGGCAATTCCAGAGTCAACATCTACGTAGCCAACCAAGCACCATGCAGTAACCTCATATCGCATAGCGGCCAGAATTGCCTTGGGCAGCAGATCAGCAGTGGAAACTGTTGCCAGAAGCGAGCAACTTCACTTCTATTGGGTGCCAGGCCACAAAGGCATCGAGGACAATGAAATAGTGGATAATATTGCCAAGAATGGTGTACGGTTAACACTCGAAAACGTGATAAATATTGGCAAACTCATGCATTGTCTATACGTTCTAGATACTAGATAGAAGAAAGTAAAGTAAATCAAAATCTGATGGAAAGAGCTACCTGGCTGTAAAACGGTGCAAAACGGTAGATCGAAAGTACACAAAATTCGTATTGGCACTCGATAGAAGTGAATATGATCGGAATACTAACTGGTGATTGTCAGGTGGCGACTCACGTCCGCAGAATGTGGCTGGGAGATCAAGAGACTATAGGAAATGTCTAGAACAAGGTGCAAGGGAAACAATGGGTCGTCTCTTGCGCACTTGACCCGCATTGGCAAGACTACGCTGTAAGCATCTGGGGTTCACACGGTATGATACATTGAAGGAGGAATCTATAGGCAAGTAGCAGAGTCTGTTAAAATTCGAGTCCAGCGCAGACATCCTAAAGGATGACTACTCCTCATGGACCCCGTAACTGAACTCCATCTGTTATAGCAAAGGACCATGCATGGCTCATTGGCCTACCAGATTAACCTAACCTAACCTAAAGAAACGACACGCTCTGTCTAATTTCAGCTACATAAGAATTCTTTAATACTAAATAAGTTTCAAGTAAGCTCTCTTTAAAAAAATAGGTCTAACCATTTTATAGACTTAAACCCCAGTTCTGTCGTGAGAATAAAATGGGTCTGATACGAAATGACTTTTTTGATAACAAACTAAATCGATCATGGCAACCGAGACTGCCAAAACGAAAGCTTAATTTCCAAGGCATTAACAGTAACAACACACGCAATCAAATTCAAAAGTTTAAAAGGAAGCCGAAAAGAGAAAGCAAAAAATTGAAAATAAATGCAAAAGTGTGCGAAATAAAAAGAAACAAAAAGCAAAAGGCGCCGAAACAATTCTAAGGAAGAACCCAAACCAGATTCAAGTGAAAGGAGCGCACATTAGCACCTTGTGGCAGCACGAAAATGGGTTAAACAAGTAAGTGATGACATTTAAATCTGGAATTAAGCGTCAGCAACAAGTGCACTGCAACATCAGGTAGACACAATGAGACCTGCTGGGCAAATGGAGGCGAAAAAGAAGCCTGAAAATTAAAAGCCAATTGCGAGATGAAAGAAAGCAGAGATTATGGTGAAACAATTACAACGAAACATATGACACAATTCGGAAAAAAACACAAACCCTTAAAGAAAAAAGTAGTAATGAATTGGACAAAAAGATAAAATAAAGGGAAATTTTATGTAAATGCAACTGAACACGCGGAGAGGCTTAATCAAGCTGAAACCCTTTACGATGGCGCTCGAGCTCGAAGACAACACACACACACGCGAATGGGCAGGAAAGCAAATTCAAGTATTTGTGAGCGTATATGTGCGCATATGTATAGTATGCGTGTTTGTATATATGTTGAATGCATATGATTGTATGTATGTATTAGCTGCAGAGTGGAGTCTGAGACACCAAGAGGCTGCCAGTCGAAAACCAGTCCAACAACGACGAATGAATATGTTAAGTAAGTGAGTAAAAATACAAAATATTGAGCGCCGAGCGACAAACCACAACAAAAATACATACATTTATACTAAGTATATATACATATGTATATGTGTGTATATATCTACAAGCATAATGCAGAATTAAGCTCATGCGGCGACGAAGGTGTGCTTGGCGACTGGCTATGAAGTCAATAAGCGCAAGCAGTTATGGAAGAAACAACAAAAACAATAATAATAACAAAAACAACAGCAGTAATAGCAACAACAACAACAATGACGGCAACAACAACAAGAAAAACCCACAACAGTCATAATAATAACAGCAACAATAATAGCAACAACATTCATAATAACAACAAAACGCACAACAACAACAACAACAACAAAAGTTGTCGTTAACCACAAGAAGTGTACAAAACGAGAAAGCAAAAAATAGAAAAAACAATAACAACAAACATAAAGACCACAAAATACAAGCAGCAATGAGCAAACAAGAAGACCTAAACTGGTTGGAGCAACTTCTTGAATACGTCGCTATTACGAGCTCGTGCGCTAGCAACGACGACGAACGAGAAAACTCAAATAGAAAATGGAACAAAGCTAAAGTTAAATCATACGAGAAATAAATAGGGTTGTGCTTTTTTCCTAGAAAAAGTTTTGAATTCAATAATTAAACCGAAAACAAGAAATTTATCTTGATTTTCCTAGTTCAGTTTGTATGGCAGCCACATGCTATAGCTCTCCGATCTGGAAAATTTCTTAAAATATTTTAGCGTTGTCTTAGACAATAATCTATGCTGAGTTTCGTAAGGATATCTCTTCAAGTAAAAAACATTTGTATACAAGAACTGGATTTTGTTCGTTCGATTTGTATGACAGCTATATGTTATGTAAGTCCGATCTGGAAAATTTCTTAAGATATTTTAGCATTGCCTTAGGCAATAATACGTGCCGAATTTCGTATCGAATCTTGTCACGTAAAAAAGTTTTTCATACAAGTACTTAATTTTGATGGTTCAGTTTGTATGGCAGCTATATGCTATAGTGCTCCGATCTAGAAAATTTCTGCAGATATTTTAGCCTTGGATTGGAAAATAATCTGTGCCAAATATCATAAAGATATATTTTCAAATAAAAAAGTTTTTCATACAAAGACTTAAGTTTCATTGTTCAGTTTGTATGACAGCTATATGTTATAGTAGGCCGATATCGGTGATTCCGACAAACTAGTAGCTGGTTGAGAAGAAAAGAACGTGTGCAAAATTTCAGATTGATGTCTCAAAAAATAAGGGACTAGTTCGGGTATATACAGACTAAGAGAGAGGTTAGTTTAATCGATCCTATTCAGGGTATAAAGAACAGTTTAACCAAAAAAGAGCGGGGTTTGGGCTGAAAACTACATGCAGCTGATAGCCTCGTCGGAACTGGAGCTAATCTGGAGTTATATGCTTGTAAGCGCCAAAAGAAGGTGAACAGGCCTCAAAACAAAGGTAACAACAAAGCTCAGCTAGCGACAGAGGGCAGTCTCGAGCCGAAGCGCAACGGCTTAAAGAGGCAACAACATGTTGCGTGAGGGGAAAAACACACAAACTTAATAAATACAAACGAGATAACAAAGTGGTCGCTACAAAAAAAGCAAAACGCAAACGAGTTAGTCAAAACATAACCCAACAACCTGATGTGCGATCGGCATAAAAAACATATATTGCTACATACATATGTATGTATGTACGTATATATATATACGCTTAACTGCATGTTTTATATGCATAAATAAGTCTATCTGTTTGCTGGTGCGTCTTAATAAGCGCGCATTGTGTTAAGTGCGTAAATACACGCGCATGCGCGCTTACCTGTTTGGCATATAAATACGGGAAAATGTGTGCGCTCAACTGAAGAGCACTATGACGAACCCAGCGACTTGTTTATATATATATTTACACAGCTAGATACTGCACACATACATACATATTTTTAAACTTATAGGTATCTCAAACCGGCTACCGCCACATTACGACTCTGAACTTATTGATTCATTCAATCCGAATGCTGATAAAAATCAGTGAAAAAACTGTTAAATTAAACTAGCAAAAGAAAGGAGGAAACGTACTAAGAAGACACTTGAAGTGTTGGCAGAGTAGAATTGGCTTAAAGGCAAAAAACGACCAGCGAGAATAGTTGGGGATGATTAGTTGCTGCTAGGAGATTAATGCGAAGTGGTTTTGCTAAACGCGATAAAGTCGAAGTAGTTGTTAGTTGTGAAATGGCAAATGTATGTATGTAGGTAGCGATTAGGGTGACTAAGCGACGTGATTGAGGAGATCATTAGTTTCGCGGAAAAGTTTGTATGGAGAAGGGTAACGGAAAATTAAATGAACTAAAATAGAAGTAAAAAAAAAAATTAAATTTAAACTTAAAAAAAAATTAATAAAATGAAATAATTAAAAAAAAATTAAAAAAAAAAAAAATGATATAATAAAAACAAAAATGGAAAAATTACAAAAAATTAAAAAATATATGTATATGTACAAAATTTAAATAATTTAAAAAAAATTAAAAAAAATTTAAATAATTAAAAACAAATAAGAAAATAATTAAAAATTAAAAAAATAATATAAAAAATTAAAAATATTATAAAAATTAAAAAACAAAAAAAGGAAACACATTAACTTGGCTGCACAAAAGCTATAATACTTCATAAGTGTTTTTGTTGGTATACTTATGAGGGTAAAAATATATCTATCTTGAGTTTGATCGTTCAGTTTGCATAGCCATATAGCAATAGTAATACGATCTGCAAAATAAATTAAGATGTTGTGATGCTGCCTTGGGTACTAATTTTAGCCAATTTTTATGAAGATATCATGTAAAATAAAAGAGTTTTCCATACAAAAGCTTGATTTTATCGGTCAGTTTGTATGACAGTTATATGCTATAGTTGATCTGAACCATTTCTTCGGATATTATAGGTCTACCTTGGAAATTAATTTATGCGAAATTTCGTGAGGGTACCATATAAAACACAAAAGTTTTACGTATAAAGACTTGCATTGGATCAGTCAGTTTGTACGACAGCTATATGCTATAGTGCTCAGATCTGAACAATACGTTCGGAGTTTGTAGCCCTGTTTTGGAAAATAATTTGTGCAAAATTTAGTGAAGATATCTTGTCAAAAAAAAAGTTTTCCTTACAAAAACTCGATTTTGATCGGTCAGTTTGTATGACAGCTATATGCTATAGTGGTCCGAAATCGGCGGTTTCGATAAATAAGCAGATTCTTGTTTAGAAAATGACTTGTACGATATTTTAGAACGATATCTCCGAAATTGAGGGACTAGTGCAACGTACATACTGGCGGACAAGCCGACGGACAGGTCTAAAACGACTCAGCACGCCACGCTGATAAAAAAAAATTAAAAAGAAGAATCCTTTTAAGAGTGCACCGGATCTGATTGGTTAAGTTCATCCACTTTTAAATTTGTAGTACCCCTAATTGCTTAAAATTTCATTTATTTTTCCAAAAACGTTGCCTACATTTAGGGTGACATTAAATTTTTTTAGAGTATTGAAGCGATGATGAGTTACATAGGCAACAATTTCAATTCGAAATTCACGAAATCAAGATATATAATGGATATAAAACTTTCTTAGAACTACTTTCGAAGCCTTCAAATGTAGGGAATTTAAGAAAATCGGCACCGTTCAAATTAAGATTATAGAAGTTTGGGATAAAAAAATGTTAAAAACTGCTGATGACAGCTCTAAAGTTGCCTCTGGGTGAAAGTTTCCTCAAGAAATGTATGTTGTTGTAATGGTTATCTAGTTCCTAGTAGTTAGGATGGTAAGGTTCAGATACGTTGTCATAGACGTCATCCAAAGGTAGGCCCAGGAAACGTGCTGTTTCAACGGGGCCGGACCAAAGGGAAAAGGTTGTCAGATGTGTAGGGTTAGCAGGGAAAGAGATGGCCATGCCCTTCACTGAGAGGGAGTCGGTGAAGGTGCTTATGGCTGCACTGTAAATAGCGGTCAATGCATGTCCGAAGTTTGTTGCGTCCGAAGTCTGGTCGGCGTATTGTTTTATGTCGTCGAGGTAGTTGAGGAAGGACCTCTTAACGTTCCTAGGAGTCGGTTCCGCTACAAGCTACTCTGATTTCTCGAGAAATTTATATTTATGGCTGCTTGTTTGCCGCCTTAATTAGTATATAGACTTTATAGAGTTGTCAAATCGACTTGATCGAAGCGAAGACGAAGTCATAACCGGATAAAGACTGTCCTCTAACTGCTGATAATTTTATGTCGCTCCAAAAGAACAACAAATTCACAGAACCTTATAGAAATTAGTTAAAGTTTTTTGAACCCTGCAATATTTCTCTCATAGGCCGCATCCTGCCTATCCTCTATCGATCTCTTCGATAAGTTTTCAGACATAGCTTTACCATGCTGGAAGTCAGTCAAAGAGTATCATAGACTATATCCGGAACACCTCTGGAATCTCTATGGACCTTTATTGACATCTTCGATAATTTTCCAGACGTAGTCTTATAGAATTGGATCTCAAAGAGTGTCGGAAGATTCCAAGATTTCAGACACCTTAATTTCTTTACAGACCGTCTTCAATAACTCCAAGCTCTCACTAATAACACTTTGAAGAGGTTGAAACCCTCTGGCCGTATAGCAAAAATGGCTTGATTAGTGGCAACAACTTGACAAGGCGAAGCGGATGTGAAATAACAGCACAGTAGGCGCAGACAGGACGGATACTTATCGACTGACAACCAGTGACTGTGTGGAAGACGTGAAAAACAGGCGAACTTGGTTAATTACACAAAGAGGTAAGAGGCAAGTGGCAAGAGAGAAAAATAGTCAACAAATGGCAATGCAAGCAAAGACAACAAACAGAGATGAAATGGCCAGGCCAGTCAATGCAGCCTAGAACGAAGTGGAGCGATGCAAAATTAGAGCTAAGTGGCAGACTGGACGGATGGACTGAACGGACTGGACGGAGAGTGTCGTCTTGCCCTGTTAGGCGTCTTGTTGCAGCAAGCAGTTGAATCAATAAACAGTCAGACTGTCAGGCAGTCAATCAATACAATTCACTTGGTACACAATGACACATACATACATATCTACAAGCATATATATTTATACATACATACAGACTTTCAACATTGCATAGTGAAGTTGGGGCATGACTTAAGCATTTGTAAGTGAGTTGCAAGTGCCGCGAAAGGCGTTCGCAATGAAAACAACAACAAACCTTTTTGTTTTGATTCGTGCAGGATGGCGTCTTCGTCGTCGATAACGCTGCCGCCGACGATGGTCGATGTGTTGGTCGCCGAGTTGCTGAGATTGTTTTGCAACTGCAGCAGACCACTGCCACAAGTGCTGGAGCTGGTTATGTTTTTCATGCAGCCAGTTTATACGTAGCGTGGAGCAGGAGAAAATCACACAAACGAACGCAGCAACGAAGTGCTATGCGAACAGGTAATAAGGCGGCCGAGCAGCGCTGAGCTGAATATACTTTATTTCCTTTATTTTGTTGTTATTTTTGCTGTAGTTGTTTCGTTTGGTGGCAGCCCTCTTACTTTTACTTTTTGAGCGCTAATTTTTTTTGCTCGCTAAAATTCGTTATTAATTTGTCTAGTAATTATTTTGATTTTTTTCACTTTCTGCTTTTTTATGTGTATTTTTTATATTTTTTTAGTAATGTAACTACGAAGCTGCTTTCGAATTACTCAAAAAATTTTATTTGTATTTTTATTATTTTATTAATCACTTTTCAACACTTGGCACTTTTGGAGAGATTTGTGAATTGTTAATACGAACTTTCAATATGGCAACACTTCATTTGGTCGATAAAATTAATTGTGATTATTAGACATTTTATTTCTCTACTGAATTCGTTAAGTTTCAACGCAGTTGCTATGTGCTGTAACTTTGAAAATAGAATTTTGTAAATTAAAGTTTTGCTAATTTTTCCAATTAGTTAAAGCAAATTTAATGTTTAAATTATAATATATAATTAAAATTGTCTCAGCTGTTTTTTGCGGTTAGTTTTACCATTTACAAAATTTTTGTTATTTATTTATGAATCTTTTATAATGCTTACAGTGGCACCAAATTACAAAAAATATGACATTTATAAAAAGAATTTATTTAAAAAAAAAAAAAAAAAAAAACCAAATTTAAAAATATACAAAACAAAACAAAAAATAACGTAGAAAAAATTACAGTGGGACTAAATTAGATACAATATGAAATTTATAAAAAAAAATGTGAAAATTAAAAAAATTAATTTAAAAAAAAAACAAACAAAATTAAAAAGTATAAGTAATACGAAACAAAAATACTCTGAAAAATTACAGTGGGACTAAATTACAAAAGATATGAAAATTAAAAAAAGCATTAAAAGGAAACAATATTAAAAAGTATAAATAAAGCAAAACAAGAACTACTCAGAAAAATTACAGTGAGACTAAATTACCAAGCATATGAAATTAAAAAAAAAATTAATTAAAAGAAAACAAAATTAAATAGTATATGAAATACAAAAAAACTACAGAGAAAATTACAGTGGGACGGAATTACAAAAAATATGGAAATTAAAAAGAAAATTAATTGAAAGAAAACAAAATTAAATAATATAAGAAATACAAAAAAGCTACGGAGAAATATTAGAGTGGGACTAAATTACAAAAAAATATGAAAATTAAAAAAAAAAAAAATATTAAAAGAAAACAAGATTAAAAAGTATAAATAACGTAAAAAACACTGCTCAAAAAAATTACAGGGGGACTGAATTCCCAAAAATATGAAAATCATAAAAAATAAATATTAAAAAAAATATAATAATAAAAAAAGAACTACGTAAAAAAATACATTGGGAGTGAATGACAAAAAATATGAAAGCAATATAAAAATTTATATTAAAAAAAAAATTACAAACAAATACAAAAAATAAAACTACCTAGAAAAATTACAATGGAACTGAATTAACGTTATGAAATATATAAACAAAATAGGGAAATTATATAATTTGTAAGGAAAGAAATATTTTAATAAAATTTAATTAAATAAAAAATTTTGAATTAACAAAAAAATGTAAGAAACAAAATTTTTAAGAAATGCATACAAAATTATTAATAAAGGTAATGCTTGTAATGGGACTGAATTTCAAAAAAATATGACAACTAAAACAAAAAATAACAAAAAAAAAAAAAATTTAATTAAAAAAAAATTTTTTAAAAATAAAGAAATACATTAGTTAAAAAAATTAATTTAATTTAAGAAAATTAAAAGAAAAAATTACGAATAAAAAATACATTAATTTATTATTGATGTTTTGTTTATTTTAGTTTTTTTGTATGTTACTATTTACAGTTTTGTATAGACATTTTCAATAAAAGGTAATTTTACTAAAATTTTATTATATTATTTTTTTTTATTTTCGACTTTTTATTTAATTTCACTATCAATTTTAATATTATATATAGTGGTTACTTGTATTACTTTTATTTTAATTGTAAAATATATTTATTTTCATTTCAATTTATTGGTACAGATTAACTTTTATTTTAATCTTAACTAAGTAGTAATTAATATATTTAGTTTAGTTTAAATATTTATTTGTGTTTGCATTTTATTTTTAAATTCAATTTTAATTTAAGCTACAGTTGTAATTTTAACTTAATTTAATTTTAATTTTGGTCTTAATTTTAATTTTAATTTTAAATGTAATTTTGATGTTAATTTTAATTTTTGTTTTAATTAATATTATTAATATTTGTTTTAATTTTAATTTCTGTTTTAATTTAAATTTGTATTTTAAATTAAGTTTTAATTTTAATTGTAATTTACTTCTTAATTTTAATTCGTTTTAATGCAATTTTAATTTTTTCATGATAAATAATTTAATTAAATCTATTTGTTTTAGTGTAATTTTTATTTTATTATTTATTTATTTTTAGTATTATTTTAAATTTTTTTATTTAATTTCATTTTATTATAATTTTAGTTCTAGTTTAAGGTTGTAATTTTTATTTGCACTTAAATTATTTGTAAAGCTTGTTTTATTTTATTTTATTTCAAGTAAAATTTTATTTTATTTTGTTTATTTTAATTTAAATATATTCAATTTTCTTTTATTTTCAATTTTAATTTAAATTTAATTTTTTAGTTTAAATTTTAATTTAATTTTCGTTTTTTGAATTTAGTTTAATTTTATTTTGTTTTATTTTGTTTAATTTTATTTTATTTTATTATGTTCTACTTTATATTTTTCTATTTCTGCAATATTTTCAAACATTTATTTCACATGCTTTGTTATTGTTTAATATATTTTTATTTTTTTAATAAAAAATTATTTTTATTTTTGCTTTTCCATTATTAAAAAATTAATGTCCACTTAATTGAAATCATTTTCACATTTCACTGTCTCTATGCGGTGGCTATAGTCAATACAAGCGCATACACCTATGCAAAGCACAAATTGACAAAGATACAAGCCAGAACATTTATGTAAATATGTATGCACACATTATTTTTATGCATACACCATCATTTATTAGCGCTTTTTGTTTTATTTTTTGGCACGTCGCCGACTGAAGAACCCGTCCCAGTCACAAACCGAACCCGATCAGCACAGAAAAAGTTCTTTCGGCAAGCGACGTCGTGACGTTGAGACGCTGCTGCAGCGGCGATTACTGATGCCCACTGATAGTTGCTTGTTAGGTGACGCAAACAGCGCCGTTTGCGTCAGTGCCTGCTTCGGTTAGAATCAGCGACGACGACGACTACTCGATGATGATGATGACGCCGACGCCGCCAAACCGTGCCGATGGCAACGATAAAATTAGCGACGATGCTTGGTGCCAGCAGTTAGTTGGCGGCTGGGTGGGGGGGGTTCTGAAGTGGGCGCAAATGGGTGTGTGTAGCAGGCGCGATTAGAGGGGCGAAGAACGGGTGAAACAACACACGCACGCACGTATGCAATGGCACTCTAAAATTGTACTATATGTATGTTGTGTGCCATATATAAATGTAAATTTGTAAAGACGCACGAAGAGATACGAGAAACTTTTTGGCGTTTCGCGATCGCTGTTCGAAGAACTACTTGTAGTTGTTGCATGTATTTTTTTGTAATTTTTTGTTTCGTTTTGCGCTGGCTTTGCGTACGATTCCAATGGGTTCGTATGGGAATCGGGGTTTGGTTTGCTGTGCAGCGCTGCGACGTGACGCGACGCGCAATTGGACTTGAGGTGTGTGCGGCTAGTAACCCAGATCAATGGATTTTGATTACTTCTTTCGTTTCTTCCTCTTTCTTTTTTAATAATTACGTAGCACAACAACAACAATGAAAAGCACATATAAACTCACACTCACACTGAAAACTGCACGAACTGACGACAATTTCCCTTTTACAAGCGTTGCAATTGCGAAGACAAACAAATAGATATGGGGAAAAGAACTGTGGGAGTGTCGATCAATTTTTCCTTTCTTCACTTCTTATTAATTGGCTTTTTTATATTTTTCAAGCGCGTACACTTCGTTCCACGTTTCTTTTCCCTTTCAATTATGGCAAACGGAGAATTAAGAACCACGACGCGTCCGTCCTAATTCGGTGTAGTATATAGCCGACAACCGAAAACGCTACAATTTGCAAGGCGGAAGAATCACAAATTCACTGAAAAACTTTTTTCTACACCGAGCACTTTGTAGTTAAACAACAAATCAAATCATAAACTCTGCAAAGCGCAAGCAAGCAAGCAAAAAATATCGTCGTAACGAACCGAGCCGAGTGTACGCAACGCGCAGAATCGAGAGAAACTCACAGACTGAATGCGACGCTGAGCGAGCGGCAGTGATTAGGGCCCAAAGCATACGCGAACCAGCAACTAGCCAGTGAGCCAGTCGGCCAGACAGAGCCAGCAGCTCCAACGCCTGTCACTATAGACCGAGAAATCACACACACACACACGCAAGCACAACAAAACACAACAGCAGAAAGAGTCAAGATTAAGCGACGAATGACAAGAAGCAAGCATCATAGCAAAACAGCGCGCTGAGAACGCGCCGCGTTGTTAGTGACAATGGTGCGCGCGGGAAGCAGTCAAACAAGTGGGGTATCTGTGGAAGACCGGGCAAGAATAAGAAAAACAAAGCGCACAGAAGAAAATGCAAACATACGGGTAAGGCGGCAGGCAAGACAAGACAAAGCGAGGCGGCGCGGTGCGGTTTGCGGCCCACCGAGCAACGTTGCGCGAACGCGCGCGCACTTTAGAGTCGCGCTGGCTGAGCGCGCGCAGGTGTTGCGGTGTGAAGGAGTGGCCGAACGGGTTTTGCGCTCTACCTCATACACAAATACAAGTGATGATGTTTTTGTTTTCTTCTTTTTATTAATCATGTAGACTTTAGCGGAGACTTGCGTTCTTGAGATACTCGCCATACCCGAGCAATGAGTGGCGGCGGTAAGCGCATAGCGGATTCGTCATACACCAACTGCGGCCAGCTGTTGTGCTCCCCATCAATGCTTGGAATGTAGAATATGTGAACGGAGAGTAACAACAGAGCAGCTGAGCGCATAGCAATGAAGAGCGCATTGAAGAGCGCGAGTGTGAGCGCGCTATGTTAGTTGGGGCTGCTGTTAACGACAGAAATATTTTGAATATTTTTCCGATTAGTTGTGCACGAGGAATGCCACGAAGAATGTGCGCGCGCTAACAGCGCAGACAGTTGGGCGAGAGAATGTGTACCGAAGTGTAGCGCACAGGTAAACAGTTGCTGAGAGCGCGCTGACGTTGGGCCCCAAATGATGGGCAGAGAGGCGAAATGATCGTTCGTTTGGTTAATTACCTCGCGTAGCAGAGAAATGATTTGTTGCTGTTTGAGGTATGTATGTTTGTGTAGATTCGTAATAAACTGCATTTGTATTTGTGCGTTTCGTTGAGGTGCCATGACGGCAATGGCACGGCACTTGTTTACAGTGCATGTCGCATGTGTGACGACAATGGTAATAAAATTATAAAAAAGTTTTATGATTCTTCTTTATGGAAGACGTAACATATGTATATCTAGGATGTATATAGTTTGTTGTAGAGTTGTATGTTTTTAATGATCTCAACTGAGGTCATAGCAATTTGAACGGTTCCATTCATAGTGATATTCGATGGGGTTCTTTTTTTGATCAATTATTTTTTAGCTCTTTCGTTGTTTTGAACATTGTCTCTCAGAGATTGCGGATCTATGTCCGAATTGAGACAAGATAGTTTTTGAGTTTTAATGGGTTTGGTTCTTCTAGCAGCGTTCTTCGAGCTCATACAAACCCCAGTTCTGCTAGTTCGCGAGCTAGGTACTATTCTTACCCAATCCAATGATTGTGAGTCGAAAATACTCTTTCTTACCAACAAATCAAGTTTGCGCTTTCCAAAATTCCGCACTCAAACAAGTATAATCACGTAATAGCTTGTTGAAATTTACAATGATGGTCTCGATTAGTCTCGAACGAGTTCTACGACAATCTTGTCTTTGAAGGTTTGGGATCAAATAAAATCTCTGAGAAAGGACGCATTTCGAAACAGAAAATACGTGATTGTTTCTAAAAACTTGTTTCTGAATAAGATCTCAAAAATAAATCTCTCTATGGTACCTTGAGACTTAGAACTCCTAAGTACTCCCTCCAATCAGTTATCATTAGTCCATTTAGGTTTTAAAGAAACACTATATTGTCAGGAATTTTGTTAGAATACAAAGAGTAGTCTGTGCAGACCTAACGAAGCTATTAAGGCATGACCGACTGTTGCGCTCAATATATTTCTGCATCAGCTGCCCACGGAACTCTTTACTCGGAAAGTAGCAGCGAGAATAATGAATTTGGGAGGTTGGAACAAGAAAGCTTATAGGCATATCACCATCTTGAACCAGCTAAACATAAGTAAATCAGATGATAACTTCACAAGTTTAGATTTCAATAGCCACCTTTGTATAAGGATAGCATCAAGCCGTTAATGGAGAAGAGTTCTGGTGGAGGAGAATGATAAAACGACTATTTACACCGATGGGTCCAGAATAGACTGCGGAGTATGCTCCAATGATCTAAAAATATCTCGGTTTTTGCGGCTACCAAACACAGCCAACATTTTCCAAACAGAAGTACTAGGTATAGAGAAAGCCTGTGTTGTTCTGTTAAATAACTATGGGATTACATAGAAAGCAACCATATAGACGGCTATCCGCGGCACTGCTGGTCTTTTCGGCGCCGTTGAAATATTTGCACACCTCAAGGTTCAACTCACCGCAATTGCAAGCTTTTTAACCGGACACTATACAATAGGCGCCCATTCGGTGGTGTTAAAAATTTTAACGAAGGTTTCTTGAGGAAGGCGAGGATTAGAGTGATATCTGCATACTTTCTCTTCGCTTTTTTGGGTAGTAACCAACGATTATTCGGGCGAATTGAGTCGAATCGATATTAGCCGCCTAAAATTTTGTATAGAGCCAAAGCTGTTTTCGTCTATAGTCTTCTTGTAACTTTTTTGTCTATTAAACTGTGAGGCTCGTATTCTCCATCTTCAAATCAATGCCAAAACCTATTCTAACTTTGTGAATTTAAGGAGTTTTCTATGCATGATCGAAAAATAAGGATATGAGATTATAACGAGTGATCCAAGTAGAGGTACTTTTCTCAATAGCCTTTTTTTGACACTTCACTAGTGAATCGTGTCAAGCTGTCATGTTTTTATTCAGTATTGTTTGGCATTTTATCAAAGAAAGTTCGACGCCTGAACAACGTTTACAAATCATTCAACTTTATTACGAAAATTCACGTTCTGTAAAGAATCTGTTTTGTTTCGCCTCCTTCGCTCAATTTATGGTCGATATAATCGGCCTACTGAGCTTACTATTCGCAACATCATCTCCCATCTTGAGACCCATTTTTCATTATTGGATAATGTTCAATCGAATATACCACGTCCAGCTCGCAGTGAAGAAAATATAGCAGCTGGGAGTGTATACGAAGGCCGTGAGCAGACGATTCGGCGCCGGAACGGCTTGGCGTATTTTACTCGTACATCAAAATCTTAAATTGAAAGCGTGTAAGAACTGAAGCCGCTCTACCTTCTCAAGCGACATCGCTTCGCTTTATGGGCTTTTGAAAAGTTCCAAGAAGATCTGACGCTTTCTAGTAAAATTTGGTCAAAGATGAGGGCTATTTCTAGTTCAATGGGTATTCAAACAAGCAAAATTACGGCTTTTGAGACGAAGAGCAACCTGAAGCGATTCAAGAGCTATCATTTCATTCAGAAGAAATAACGGTTTGGTGTGGTTTGTAGTACATATTTGTTCAAAAAGTATGCCAGTAAAAACGTAACCGTCAAAGGTAACTATTATCGCGTCATGATAACCGACTATTTGATGCCTAAAATTGAATCTCGTGGTCTCGGCGACATTTGGTTTCAACAAGATGGCACCACATCGCATCAATCAATGGATTTATTGAGAGAAAACTTCGATGAGCAGATAATTTGACCTTTTGGGCCGGTCGATGGGCAACCAAGATCTTGTGATATCACCCCGTTAGACTTTTTCCTGTGGGGCTTTGTCAAGTCTAAAGTCTATGCGGACAATCACGCTTCGGTCCAGGCCTTGGTGCAACACATGACGCGTGTCTTTTGTCAGTTACCAGTTGAAATGCTCGAATGGGTTATATTTAACTTAACAGATGGACCGCCAGAGATGTAGCGGCGACCAACATTTGAAAGAGATAATCTTCAGAAAATAAGTCCCAAAGAATATTTTTTCGAATGATAATAATCATTTCCCATTAAATTTGAAGTTTCTGTGTTTTTTCTTTAAACAAGTTGGGAACCTCGAAATGGATCACCTTTTAACTATTTTCGCCTTTTCCTGTTTGAACTCATATATAACAAGTTCTTTAACTCTTTAAGTTAATTTCAATGGATTTCTTGAATATACATACATACATATTATCAAAATAGTTTTTGAAAATTTTTTTGAACTTCGCCGATTTGTGTCCTTTGAATAGTATTTGTCCTTTAGACTTTGGTGGCATATAGCTACTAACTCTAAACATTTTTGTTGTTGTTTGTTTACTCACCTAAAATGAAAAGAAATAATATAAATAATTAGTTAAAAGTTCTAGTAATAATTTTTCAAAATTTATAAAACGTAAACAAAAAAATTCAAAACCTTAAAGCAGGGAGCCTCGAAATGGATCATCTTGAATTTTTCAAAAATAAATATTTTTTAATCAACTTTAAATTCGCAATAAATTTTATAAATATTGTTTTCAGAAAAATTTACCAAGTCGTTTGCACACACACATATATATGTACATATGTAAATATATGTAGGTATACTCATCACCACAAGCGCTTTTAAAGCATTTTTTTATAAAATAAATAAATACTAAATTGAAAAAAAAAAAAATTAAAATAAAAATAAAACTGCAAGAAAAAGAAACGCAGAAATAATACAAAATTGTAAATTCAGCTGTTTCGCTGCATTGACGTCATTTGGACAAGTGGCACAGTGAGTGAGCACAGTGAACGATAGCCGACAGCGCACGCCAAGCACCAAACAGCCATGCAAAATGGCAACCGTGGGCAGTGGCTGTTTCAGATAAAACAAAAAAAAAAAGTTATAACTAATTATATATAATATATCTACATATCATAAGAATATATGTTTCTATAAGCATGTGTGAATGTGTGTTTGTGTGATAGCTTTTGTTGCTGCCAGCAATTATCGCAGACAAAAGCGTGTTTGGCGCACGGTGCCAAGTGCTTATGATTTGTGGGCGAAGCACAGAGCGGCGATAAATTGCGCGTGTGCGTGTGTGAATTTAATAAACGAAACACATACAAACACACCAAACATATACAAAATTATATATGCAAACATATGCTAAAATATTAGCAGCGCCAAACAGTAGTAAGGCGACAGGGTTTCATAATTAAAAAGTCAATAAAAAAAAGGCAAAAAATGCACACAATAGAATAATGTAGATAAAACATGGTTATAAATATTAAAATAAACAATTGCTAACAACTGTCGCCCATATTCTTCATGCGGCGAGTGAACAAGAAGAAAAAACCTGCAAAAACCGCACAAAAATAAGCAAAAAACCCAAAGCGGCAGTGGCAGACTCGATTCCAGTTCACTTGCGGCGCGGCTCTGACTCATAAAAATCAACACGCCGCAGCGGCCTAAGCAGTTAGAAGTCGTGTGTGCATTTGTGTGTACAGAATTGCTGCCAACTGCTGGCTGGTAACCCGTTCCGCGTGGACGCGCAAAAAATTAGCGAGTACTCATGGGTACAGCCTCCACCGCGGCGGTAGCAAGGCACGCAGGAAAGTATATGTTCACGTGCTTACGTTTGTATAGGCACAGTGGGTTTGAGGTGCTTCAATAGATAGTGAAATCTTGAAAAAAAGTTGAATCTATTCTAAGATCACTTTTTAATGGGTTTCAGGAATTTTGGGTTATTTTGGTTTGATCGTAGAACACACGATCTTGTTGGCCAATCGATCAGCTCAAAACGTCAAATTATCTGCTCACCGAAATGTTCTCTCAATTAATTCATTTATTGATGCAATGTGTGGGAAATTATGCGGTTTTTGTGAAACCAAATGTCGCCGAGATCACGAGCTTCAATTTCAGGCATCAAATAATCAGTTTTTACCAGCATCATTTTTGAAAAAATATGGACCCATAATTCGACTTGCCACAAAGCACACCCTGAGCTGTCCCTGAACATAACTCTTATGAGAATCAGATGCTCTCATGCTACAGATCACAGCTTCGCACCAGAAATATTAAATTCTCACTTTCCCAGCTTGAACCACTTTGTGCTTTAGATTAGGTTCATTAATACAAAAAATTTTATATGAGCAACCTCCAAGGCATCATCTCATTCTTTTTATCCATATACTCGTATATCATATATTTCTGCCTAATTGTAGAGTAGTGCCTGATTTGACTTGTTTAGCTGCTTCACAGTTGCTAGGAATATCACTATATTTAATGTTACATAGATCCGCTACCTTGAGAGGCACCAGTGATTTCAAAGCCGCTTCGCTATCTGTGTTTCCTATTGTAAGCACACTCTTTGTCAGAAAAAGACACTTGGATCTACAAATGGAAGACACTGCAATGATCTGATAATCTGAAGGTGATTTCAGTATCTAATAAAGACCAGACTCACAGACTCAATTATCTGGTTTGGACCCATGCGTATAGATGCTTATTCCTGTGTCCCTCTTCTCTGTAAGAGATAGCAATTTTGGATACCGATTTTGATGGTAGAAACAGGAATATACTAAGTATCATAGAATGATTATTATAACAGACGACTAAAAGGGAAGATTAATCTTCTATAAGAGTGTTAATTCCGCTTTAATCGCTTAAACGGTGTCTTCGACAGTAAAGAAGAAGAGAATAGGGAGGATTGCCTGCGAAATATAAAAAGGTTGCACCAATATATGAATTTTGATAATTGATAAATATGTAAAAATAATATAATCTAAAAGTTTCTGAAAAAGCTTCGAATGAAAGAGAATCCCACAAACGATTGATTCGACTGAAGTCGCATTTTATAATTAACAAATTGATATAATTTTTTTTTTATTTTTAAGAATTGAACAAACAGTGACGCCCTAATTTTTTTGTGTTGAGTCTTTTCTAAGTTAAACAAGATTATATAAATATTTTATAACTGTTCTTCGCTAAGTTTCATGTGTTGAGTCCATTCTAAGTTTAACAAGATAATATAAATATTTCTTAAAATTTATCAGTTTGAACTCACTGTTTTGCGCTAAGTTTTATATTTTTAGTGTTTTCTAAGTCTAACAAGATGATATAAAAATTTAATTTTTTTTTTAATTTCAAAAATTTGTGAGTTCGAACCTACTGTACTTCGCTAAGTTTTATATTTTTATAAATATTATAAATATTTTTTGAAAAATTCAAATATTTGTCGGTTTGAATCCACTGTGCCTCGCTAAGTTTTTTATTTTCAGTATTTTCAGTCTTTTCGAAGTCAAACAAGATGATATAAATATTTTTTAAAATCTCCAAAATTTGTCAGTTTGAACACAGTGTGTCTTGCTAAGTTTTATATTTTGTGTCTTTTCTAAGTCTAACAAGATGATATAATATTTTTTCAAATTTCAGAAATTTGTCAGTTCGAACCCACTACGCCGCGCCAAGTTTTGTATTTTTTGTTTTTTGTTTTGTCTAAGGCTAACAGGATGATACATTTTTTTAAATTAAATTGAAAACTTCAAAAATTTGTCAGTTTGAACCCACTGTGCCTCGCTAAGTTTTTTATTTCAAGTCTAACAAGACGATATATGTAAATACTATAATTTAAACTAAAATTTAAATTTCAAAAAAGTTGTCAGTTTGAACCCACTGTACTTCGCTAAATTTTATATTTTTAACCTTTACTAAATCCACCAAGATGATGTAAATATTTTTTTAAAATTTCAAAAATTTGTCAGTATGAACCCACTGTGCCTCACTAAGTTTTCGCGCTAAGCGAAATTAGCAGATATTATTTGCTTAAATTTTATTATTTTGCTTCGTCAATATTTGATCAAAGTATGAGTAGAGTTACAGCAAAATTTCAATTGCACAACAAAAAATACAAAAAAAAAAAACAACAACACAAACAATAAATAATCAATCACAGTGACTTTATGGGGACTTTTGGGTTCATAAGACCTAACAGTACCTTCTGTTTACAATGCGTTTAATATTTCTTAAATTTTATGGTTTTATTTTATTTTTATTTTTGTGTTTTATTTCTTTTAATTTTATTGCAATATACGCTTTGTTGTTGTTGTTGTGTATTTCAGCAACGCGCGCCGCACACACGCTCGCTTATCAGCTATTAGTCAGCGCTACCGATTTGTTGTCGGCGGCATTTGTAAGCCTGCCACCGAACGCCGACGGGAGCTGAGCATTATGGAGAAACAAACCCACAATAACAACAACAATAAAAATGCGGTAAAAAAAACAGAAACTAAAGCGCCAACAACAAAGCGCTGCGCATGTCATGTGTCATCAACTGTGCTGGACAATACACCCAATAACAACAATAAAAGACGGACACGCAAGCCAGCCACTAACACACCCATACTTTGAACGCACGCTTATGTGTATTATGCTACTATGGTTCCGGCGGTGACTTTCCCGCTCGATTTTTGCGCTGACCAATGTTTGTTTTGTTATTGTAAATAAGCCGTCCGTGCACACTGCTGCTATTTAGTTATTGTATTTGCCACTGTGTGTAAACAAATGCTGTCAACTCTGCTTTTTCGCGCGTTATTTGCACGCACGCACTCATACACACACACATACACATGTGCATATTGTTGGGTATGTCTGTCGGTTCGCAACAAATTCACATAAAATAATCGCGTCAATATTGTGGTGTAAATTTATTTATTATTATTTTTTAAGCAAACAAAAGTCGGCGCGTCGATCGCGTTGATAATGAACGAGAACACAATCAAAGTGCAAATATGTCGCCGATCTTGTTGAAGTTTTTGACATTTATGGATCAGGCAAATACAGTTGAAACCACAACACTCGAACCAGCGAGAGACCAACGTAAATATTGTATGTAGGTACATAGGTTTCTAGGCGCGAGTCATCGAAAAGTTCATTTGTGAAGTGAAAAGTAATTATGAAATATTTATTGCTGTCAGCGCGAAGTCAATTCAGAGCAATTCAAAGTGAATGGTTGTGTCGCCTAGTTGGGGTAAACAACCTTACCTGCCTCAAGGTATGGCTGGTGGGAAAGTTGGCAGTGAGGTGTGCGACTATGATAAGCCAATAGTTGATTTTAGGGGATTTTTTGCGCTATTAAAAACTAGAAGAATGTGTACCTTCTCTATTTAGTTCTGCAGCTCGTATTATTTTCTTTAGAAGTAGATGGCGGAAGTTCCACCGTTGGGAGTCGCTTTGTCTGAAAACTCGCTTGGTATCGAACGGCTCGAAAAGGGTTTTCCCCGTTCTTGACGGAGTTTTTGGTATTGCTCAATGTCAGCTTACACAGCCGTATTAGTGTTGCACGGATATCAAGTTCAGACATAGCGCCATATAGGCGTTGCTTTTCGTGCTATCAAAGGCAGCTTTAAAATCGACGAAAGGGTGGCGCCTGGTAAATACATTATAAGTATGTATAGTCAGTTGTTGAATTTCCAGGCTTGAAGTCACACTTATAAGATCCAATCAGTTTTTCATTCTTTCATACATTACGCTCGATAGAACCTTATATACGATATTAAGGAGGCTTATCCCACGGTAACTGGCGCAGATTCTGGGATATCCCTTTTTGTTTGCTCTGCTCAATCAGACTTACGAGTAGGTTTCGAAATTTTCTCTTGTTACTCTGAAAAATAGGTTCTTAAGCACCTCTCAGAAAGTCTCTCCCATTATAAGCTCTTAATTGTAAGTTTCTCTGCCTTGATGTTTTCTATATTGTTCTTATTATCAGATAGAAAAATTCAAATCACACTTCCAACTACTTGAAAAAATATCTCATTCCATAGATTTTGTAGAAATTTGAGTGCTTTAAGCAATGGCCTATTACGAGGTTTTCGTAAATCTAAGCGGTAAAGATTTTGAATTTTGAAAAACCGGAAAACTAATAGTTTTGTAAGAAATTTACTGCTCTACAAAATGGTATCTTAGCCTTAGGGCCCGAATCTTTTTGGAAAACTAATAGGATTTTCAGGATACCGAAAATCTCATACAGTGTCAGTCGAAGCTATGATTGCCGATATGTTTGAAGCTCAGCCTCACAAAAGCTAGGTAATAAAGAAAAAAGTGATATGGTGTTTAAACCTCATTTCAGTTCATCTGAGAAGATGCTTAGCCCTACCGCACGAATGTCTATTGGACAATGTTCAGTAAGAACTCCTAAGATTGCGGCAAGATGAAAACTACATATAAAGAATAATAACCTATACACAAAAAAATTGATTTTTTGAAAATTATGGCTGTATGTAACCCCTTAAAGCAAGTAGCTCATTGGATCCACCTGCATTTTTATATAGGCCAGAAGGATCTGCTGTTACAAAATAATTACTGTTCAGCGTCCGCCAAGCTCACGCGAAGTCCAAAAGCTCAGATGTTTGGTAGACAAGGCAAGAAGACAACCGAGTTCCAACCGAGCTCTCATTCCGATTTGAGCGCATTGCAGTTAGTAGCGGTTCTGCTAAGACCAAGGCACCTAAACGAGCCTGTTATCTGTAGTGAGGGATAACGCAGCTCGACTAACTTCACTGAAAGAGACTGTAATTTAGACTTACATATTTATTGCTACTGGCATCCAATTAACATACATAGCGCCGTTTGAAGAATGAAATTGCCGAAAAGCAAGTGCTGTTTCCCCAAGCCATAGCATCGTGTCACAAGTCAATGATAATCATGGCAAAAATCCGTGATTTGTGCTTTGAATTGTTTCCGCATCCACCGTATTCTGCAGACCTGTCCCACAGCGACTATTTGTTGTTATTAGATCTCAAAGAAATTCTCGCTGCGAAGAAAGTTTCATCGAATGAAGACTCAAAGGCTGAAACTGGGGCCTACTTTGAAGCAAAACACGAATCGAAAGGTATAAAAAATTGTAGAGTCGCTTTAATCACCCTTAATGGGAACAAACGGGTGGGCCATCTAACGTTTTAAATTTGAATTATCTATATTTCGACATTGGAAACGTCAAATACTATTCGGAAAGTGCCAGTTATTCAGTAAAAAGTCTAAAATTTACGAAATGGATCGCTATTCACTAGAAGAAAACTGGGAAATATGGAAAACTTTCTTCCAAAGTGGTGAGTCAAGTGGATGGTCAATTTTACCGAAAAATCATCTTTTCGGGCGAGGCTCATTTCCACCTCGATGGTTACGTTAACAAGCAGAATTGTCGCATTTGGGGCACAGAAAACCCGCACGTAATCGTCAAGAAGCCAATGCACCCAGCACGAATCACTGTATGGTGGGGATTTTGGTCTGGTGGAATCATCGGCCCATTTTTCTTCGAAAATAAAGAAGGAACCGCCGTAACCATCAATGGTGAGCGATATCGCGCAATGTTAACCGAATTTTTCTTCAAGAAAATTGAAGAGGAAGACTTGGACAACATTTGGGGCACAGGACGGCGCTACGTGCCATACAGCAAACGCTACACTCAATCTTTTACGACCTCTCTTCGAAAATCGCATAATCAGCAAAAGAGGTGATGTGAATTGGCCTCCCGGAAGCTGCGATTTAACTCCGTTGGACTATTTTCTGTGGGGATCTGTTAAAGATAAATGTTACGACAACTATCCAGAAACAATTCAAGATCTAAAGTACGAGATTCAAGCTGCTGTAGCTGCCATAAAGCCTAAAACCATCGAGAAAGTACTCCAAAATTGGGTGGATCGGATAAGCCACTGTAAACTCAGCCGTGGTGGTGATTTGTCCGAAATTGTTTTCCACAAACAAATTTCAAAAAAACAACCTTTTAAATAAATGTTAGACCTTTGAAAAATATCAAGCCGTTTTTTATGGACTTTTTAAATTTAAAATTTGATATGGCCCACCCTGTATATGCCTTTTACTATGGTAGGTCTGGAACTTGACATATTAAAAACAGTTAATATAGCAAAATGTTAGTTGCAATTGCCAGGACTGAAGCCGCTCGACCTTCGCAAGCGACTTCACTTTGCACTATGGGCTCTTGAGCCAAATTTTGCTCGGCGATGTGGCCCATTTCTGGTACAATGGGTATGGTAACAAGCCAAATTGTCACAGAGAAACAGGAAAAGATTCAAGAGATGTCATTTCTAGCAAAAAACAACAGTTTGTTATGGAATTAGCCGTCCATATTTTTTCAAAAATGATGCCGGTGAGAATGTAACCGTCGATGGCGACCGTTAACGCGCCATAATAACCGATTATTTGATGCTTGAAAGTTAGTGTTTTTCCTGTGGGGATATTTAAAGTCTAAAGTATTTTGCGGACAATCTCGCGTTGATTCAGAAATGCTCGAACAAATAAACGAAAATTTGACTCAACGGATGGACCATCTGAGACGTAGCCACAGGAAATTTTGAAAGAGATCACCGTCAAAAAATAAATGCCAAAGAATGTTTTTTCGAATCACAATAAACATTTTCCATTCTGTGTTTTTTTTTTTTGTTTTTGTAAGTAGAGAACCTCGAAATGGATTACCCTTTAGTTACAAAATTATTTATATTCATAAATGACTTGACAAAACTGAAATAAATAATTATAGTTCCCCAACTTGAACTTTTTTCAAGCTTTTCGAGGTAAACAAAAAAACATGTTTACAGCAAAAAAACAATAAAAAATAAAATGATCACAAATTTCCTAGAAACGAGCAGTGAAGCATTCAAAACACATATTTGTTTAATTATATGTGCACATAATAATAATAAACATTTACACATACGTATAAATCGGTACATACTATGTATGTATGTGTGAGTTTGAAGTTTTAATATTTCTTTCATATTTGTACTTTTCCATGGCGCGCACGCCGAAAACGGCTTTAAATGACAGAAGTTGCCATATTTGTTGAGTTGGAGTAATTTATTCAAATTCATTTTAGAAAACAGTAAAAACAACAACAGCACAAACAATAAAGCAACGCGAGCCAGCAATAGAGCGCGACAAGATCGTAAATAATTTTGACGCGCAACGCAGCACAAGCGGTTGGAGGGGACTGCTGACGGTGGTGAGACGGATGGTGGGCGCACGGGGGAGGCGTGTGTGCGGCTGGACGCCGTCATGCAGGTGTAAATTTGTAAATCCAATACGGTAAAAACCACTTGTAAAGCTAAAAACAGCAACAGCAGGTAATTATAATATTAACTGAAATAAAAACAAACGTTACAACAACAACAAACGGCGCAGAGCAGCAACAACAATGGAAAGTGGAAAATTACAGCAAAGAAATTAACAAAAAAAAAAAAATAACAAAATACAACAATACACCGGTAATCGCAATGTTATGCGCGGTGTGATACAGTTTTTACAACAACAAAAAACAACAAAAAAACACAAACAATAACAACAAAATGCCAACAATGTTTGTTTTTCTCTGTATTTGGTTACACATAAGCAAATTTTTGTAAAATATTTAAATCACTCAAGTGGCTGCAAGGCGATAATTAACAAAAAACAGCAACAGCAAAAAACTTTAAATAACAGTAAAAACAACAAAAACCAACTGTTTTGGTTATAACACTTCAGTAATTACGCCAAAGCGAGCCAAGAGCGCCAAAACTTTTCCACAACACTTACAGCAAGCGCGCAAAAACTATAACAATTACAATTACAACAACAATAACTGACATATTATATTAGAGCAAAATACAAAAACAAAACGACACGCGAGCTGCTTACCATATTTGTTTGCGTTTATTGTGCGTGGGCGCGCCTTTTATGGGCAAAACTATCGATTACAGCGCACACACACACACACTCACACTCACATACATGTATCCACTTATGTAAATATGCTTATTTATATTTGCACAAGCATTTGTGTATGCATGAGTTTGCTTGCAGCATTGTAACGCCTCGAACGTAGTCAATTTGAATATTAAATACGAAAAACCGCTTACTTCACTTAAAGTTTTTATTTATTGCCAGATATAGATGGCGCTTTGAGATAATTATCTACAAATGTGAAAATCTAGTGCACAGTGGTGTGATGCTGATTAATATGCGAAATTTATAAAAATTAAATTTGAGGTGAAAATCTTTTTTCTTCTTGTTGTTGTTGTTGTATGAAATACATTCTTCAAATATTGAGTTTATATTCTTTTAATAATTTTTTTTTTTCAAAATTGAAACTAAAACGGGATCATTTGATTTTTTAAACACTGTTCTGGTGTGAACTGCCTTTCAGAGAGAGTATTCTGCCTCGACCGCAAAAAATGGTAGTTAAAAGGGAAGAGATCAAAGTCGCAGCCACTGAGATCGCGCATTTTTATGATGAAATATTGTTGATAGTGTTCTTCACCCACTTTCAACCGGGTTTAGAAGCTTATAATACAGCACGAGCTTCTGATCGCAACAACCACAGAAAATAACCGTGGCTTCATGTATGTATATTCGGCTTGCTCTAGAGCTACCCAGTTAACCAGATTTCACATGTGATTTAGACTCACGACTTCTTTTTGTAGAATTAAAGCAGCATTTCTGCTTTTTTCCTCGGGTAAAGCTTCCAGTTCCTTTTGGTCCAGGACGTTATTCGTCTTAGGAGGATGGAGTCATATATAGAAGTTCGTGCAAGTGAGGAAAGTTCTCTGAGCCCCATTCACTTGGGAGTGGCCAGAAACGATTCTTCTACATATGGCTCAAGCAGCTCATAAATTCCTGTCTAAGACCAAGTATTGCTGGGTAGCCAAAAAACATCCGTTGGAAGGTCAGCTATAGTGAGAAGGCGAAATATCCCCAGGTTGTGCGCTGGGTTTGGGACCCGCCACGTAAAAAACAAAAACCAAAACAACCTCGACGACCACTGCTAACGTATTATGGACTACGATTTAAGGGCATACATCTAGAATGAACCCTTATTAGGGAAGGTGCCGCTGCCCAGCTGGTTGATGTCCTCGTGAAGGTAAAAGCAGACACCACCGCCGTTCAATTAGTGTAATGAACGGAACAAAAAAGGAGACGAGTAGGCCCTTGTGGCATTTACTACAATGACCACATGAAGTAGTGCAAATTCGGTGTGGGATTCGTGGTGGAAGAGAGACTCGAGCACATCAACAAACACAACGAAGATTCGACGTCGAGAAGCTGCAATCACAACAGACAGCCGAACGATTTTCTACTCGACTTGCACACCTGCTTTCGGAGAGCACTCATCAGCAACTTCGTATAAAGCGAGCGCTGTGACGGAATTTCAAACTCCTTACTTACAGCTGCAAACGAAACCATTGGTTTTGAGAAAACGCATAAGGACAGCTGGTACGATGAGTAGTGTCATGTCGCAGTGGAGAAAAAGTGCAGTCATTAACAAAACCTTTAAATACCGGAACATACTGTTGTAGAACCCCCAGAAATTATGGAGGGAACACTTCTCCAGCCTGCTGAATGGTAGCGAAAAATAACAGCTGGAGATCCTGAACCCGGTTTCCAATCGATGACGATGGATCAGACGTTTCATTGCCTGACCCTGAAGAAGTTCGAATATCATTTACCCGTATGAAGAACAACAAAGTGGCGGGGCCGATGGATTGCCGGCCGAGCTATTCAAATACGGCGTCTAAGAGCTAATAAGAATTATGCATCAGCATTGTTTGTGGAATATGGTCGGAGGAAAGCGTGCCTCACAATTAGAATCTAAGTGAGTTCTGCCCAATCCACAAAAAAGGAGACGCCTAATACCGTGGGATAACCCTCCTCAACATCGCATATAGATATAGTAAAGTTCTCTCGAGTGTCCTGTGTGAAAGATTAAAGTCCACCGTCAACAAACTGGTTGGACGTTATCAGTGTAGCTTTAGACCAGGAAAATCTAAAATCGACCAGATTTTCACCATGCGTCAAGTCTTGGAAGAGACCCGTGAAAAGAAATCCAACGCATAATAACTCTTGCCAACAGATGCTCCTTTGGACTGAGTAGGCTATTAAAAAGTAAAGTCCTCTCTCAACAAACAGAGACCAAATTCTACTCACACATTCCCATTCTGTTCTATCTGATGAGTCGGCGTTATGAGTTTTCGAAAGAAAGGTTCTGCGGAAGATTTATGGTTCTTTGCGCATTGGCAGCGGTGGGTACTGCAGTCATTGGAGCGACGAGCTGTACGAGATATCCGAAGGCATTGACATAAGTAGTTAAATGAATTAAGAGACAGTGGCTACGCTGACTAGGCCATGTTGTCTGATTTGATGAAAACATTCCTGAGAGTATTCGACTCTGCACCGGGTGGAGGAAGCAGAGGAAGCGGAAGACCTCCACTCCATTGGAAGGACCAGGTGGTGAAGGACCTGACTTCGTCTGGAATCTCCAATTGGCGCCAAACAGGGAAGAGAAAGAACGACTGGCGCGCTGTTGTAAACTCGGCTATAATCGTAAGTGGTGTCTACGCCAATAAAGAAGAAATATCTACAGGGTAGGCCATTTAAAGTTGACCCATCTGGCAACGCTGTAACTTTTAACAGCGCTGACAAATCGGCTAATGTCATACCGCGTTAGAAGCGTCATTCGAAGACAATTTATACCATGGAACAGTACACTCCAAAAGAACGCGCTGAAATTGTCCAGCTTTATATTCAAAATAACTTTTCAATTGTGTTAACTCAACGTGCGTTTCGCAAAAAAAATAAAGTGAAAAGTGCTCCAGTTAAGAACACAATTAAGTCTTTATACGCAAAATTTGTCAACACCGGTAATCTCAGTAATGCCAGTCATGCATCCAGACAACGCACAAGACGTTCTGATGAAAATATCGAAGCTGTACGAGCCAGTATTGAGGAGACTCCATCGACATCGAGTTATCGCCGCTCTCAGGAATTAGACATCTCTCGCACCACTCTCCGACGCATAATTCATAAAGATTTGAAGATGTTTCCATATAAAATTCAAATGGCACAAAAACTATGAACAAAAAACATTGTTTTCTTTTGTTCTTTTTTTTTAGAAACAAATGGGTCAACTTTAAATGGCCTACCCTGTAAAAATATTTTCCCGAGAGTAGACTTCCAGGGATAGGACGTGAGAGTAAAAAGGGTTCACATTGCCTTATATATAAAAACAAAATTTATTTTTTTCAAAATAATAATAATTTTGACTAAATATTGTAATCGCAACTGCTTCTATGCTTCTTAGAATGGAAAATATTGTAAGCTGCTCTCATTTCCATTATTTGCATAATGAAGAAACATGCGATCTAAGCTCAAAAGACTAAAAGGCAAAGAATGGACAAGTTTTCTTAATAGAATTCTGAAAAACTGAAAGTTCGACAGGGCTGTCGCAATCATATCAACCCTGAGGCGGCATTTAAATAAAGCGGAACAGCCATTCGAATTTATTCCAATAGACAATTGTTGTTGCTCGCGCTGAGGAAAAATATTTAGAAATCCATTTGAATGCATGAAATTTGCAATTTTCGCACAGCAAAAACGTTTCCTAATGCAATTCACATTTAGTATTGTTATTATTCTACGCCTCTGTTATTATTTTTGTTGTTGTTGTTGTTTCGCTTTTAATGCAAATGCGCGCTTTTGATGTAGCCAAAGGCGCCGCCGACAGCTGACTGTTGCAAAGGGGCAACACACATAGGCACATATATGCATGAATTTATACTTTGATATGTCTGTAAGTGTGTGTGTGTGTATGTGTGCGCCGCACAATAGCGCATCAGCGAAGCAGAACGAATTTGAACGAGCGCAACCAGTGCAATCAAAACCAGTAGCCACAGCAGTCAGCCTCAGTCAAGCAGTCAGCCAGCCGGTCAACCTGTTGCGCCGGCGCGCACTGCCAGTGCACAATGCATGCATGTATGTATGTGTGTGCGTTTTCTTTGTCATTGTGTTTGCTTGTGTGTGTGGACTCGTATTTGGTTACTTTGTACGCCTTAATTATCATCAACGTCATCAATAAAATTGCAACAAAAATGAATTAAGAATTGCAATCGCATTGCTCATACCCAACGCATGTTTTCGTACCGTATTATTGTTGTGCTTTTTGTTGTTTGAAGTTGCCAGTATAGAGTAGAGACTATGGTTTACTTGATGGAAAAAGTTAAAAATTCAATATATGTGTCGTGGTGATAATTCATAACGGGAATTATCAATAGAAACGCGTGTTATTCTGATAAAGCTTAATATTTCGAAATAGAGTTGCCATCTATTGAAAATTTTGAAACTATTACAAACTGTGATCAAACATATGTAAAACGTGTAAGAAAAAGAGCCTTAGGTTGGGGCGATGCCTTTAATTTAGATATAATTCGAAATAGAGTTGCCACCCAGTAACAAAATTAAAACAAATTAAAATACTAAGCAATTTTCCTGAACGTAACTGTATAGTTCAAGAAAAAAATGCGAAAAATGCTTCGGAATTTTTCAAAATTTTTCACATTTAGGATTAAGGTTGCCACCTAGTGAAAAATGCAAAATTAAGAAAAATATATAAAATGAGTACCAAACTTAAAATAAAAAAGATATTCAGGAAAGTATTTAGTTTTTATAATTATTTAGAACAGCGTTGCCATCTATTTATGGAGTTAAAAAAGTTAGTGTAAAATAATACAAAATAAGGTGAAGAATATAATGTATAATAAAAATATCAAAAATGATTTTTAAGCTTTTAAAATTAAAAATATCTTGGCATAAAGTTGCCACCCAGCGAAAAATACAAAGTTAAGGAAAATATATAAAATTGGAATCAAATTCAAATTAAAGGAGATATTCTGAAGAGTTTTTCGTGAAATTTATTTAGATTTTTAAAACAGAGTTGCCACCCACTGATGGATTTAAAATAGTGTAAAATATTTCAAAACATGTTGGAGAATTTAAGAAAAATATCGAAAATAATTTTTAATTTTTTTCAATTAAAAATATTCTGTCATAAAGTTGCCACTTATCAAAAAATATAAAATTAAGGAAAACATATAAAATGAGCATCAAATTCAAAATGAAGCTGATATTCTGAATAATATTTGATGAAATTTTACAATTAGATTTCTAAAACAGAGTTGCCACCCCTTATTGGAGTTAAAATAATGTAAAATATTATAAAATATGTTGGAGAATATTGGGGAAAATATAGGAAATTTTATTTAAGCTATTTAAATTAAAGAAATTCTGGCATAGAGTTGCCACCTAATAAAAAATTTAAAACTCCGCAGAATATTTCAAAATAAAAGTGAATTTTTTTTATAAAAGAGACCTTTGCAAGAGTATTTAGGGAGACTTTATATTGCACATATTAAAGGAGAGTTGCCACCCATTTACGATGTTACAATAGCTCAAAATATTAGAAAATATAACAGTTTAGAAAATATTTCGAAAATTATTTCTTTTCTTTATAATAATAATTTTAAAAAATATGCCTAATATTCTGGAGAGTATTTAGTGAAATTTCATAATTAGATTTTTAGAACGGAGTTGCCACCCATTGTTGAAATTTAAATAGTAGATATTATAAAATATGTTAGAGAATGTGCAGTTTAAGAAAAATAAAGAAAGTTATTTTTAAGTTTTTTATTTTGGCATAAAGTTGCCACCTACCAAAAAATTTAAAACTCTGCAGAATTTTACAAAATAAAAGTGAAAATAATTATAAAAGAAGATCTTCGGTAGAAAATTTAGGGAAGCTTTATATTGCATACATAAAAGGAGAGTTGCCACCCATTGATGAAGTTACAATGGTTCAAAATATTGGAAAACATTAGTAAAATTTTATATAAAAGAGAGATTCGGTGCAGTATTTAGTGCGACTTTATATCGCATATACAAAAGAGAGTTGCCACCACGGAAATTATAAAAAATATTAGAAAATATAATCGTTTGGACAATATTTCGAAAGTTATTAAATAATAATGTAATAAGTTTGCCACTTATAAAAAATACTTCAAAATTAGTGGCAAAATTAAAATAAAGGTGGCCTTCTGTGGAGCATTTAAGAAGAATTTATAGAACATATTTACATATTTTGGAACAGAGTTGCCACCCTTTGATTAAATTAAAAAAGGATCAAAATTTTACAAAATATATCAGAATAGTTGTTAGTTTTTAAAATATTCAAAGAGAGTTGCCACCTATCGAAAAATTTTAAAATAAGCAAAATATTTCAAAATAAATGTCAGTAATAAGGAGCTGATGCAGAGGTTTGCGTAAGTTTTAAAGGGTTTTTAACAAAATTTATTTTGGAATATAGTTGCCAGATGTCGAAAAAATAAAACTAAAGGTTGAAAACTCTAAACTGGATGGATCTCTATCAAAAAAATGACACAAAGTTTTTTATTTATTTTAATTTTTTAATTTAAAAAACTTTTGAAACAAAAAATAATAATGAATACTTTTTCAGTTTTTTTTGCATAAAACAATCATTTCGGTAGCGGCAATGGACACTGGGTTTCAAAAATGTACACGCTTAAATGTCATCTCAACAACTCAGCAATTGCGGCTCCATGAGCAACTCAAAGAGCAACAATAAAATAGCACAATCAAACAAGCATTAAGAAGTGAAATAAACAGCACACACACACTAACAACTTAAGTGCATTTATAGAGTTGTTGTTGTACCATATTTGCATGCCACAAATGCGTTTTTAATTCCTTTTCGTAATTTTTATCGCTTTTAACTTTTCGTTTAAGTTTTCGTTACTTCAACACGCGTTTACCGCTACTTTTTATTGTCACTACTGTTTCGGTGCTGTTCGGCTGCTTGTGCTGCACATGCTTGAGGCAACAGTGCTTAATCAATACCAGTAGCCAATGCCAGTGGCCATTGAAAGCTGCCACTCGATGGCGGGGTTATTGGAGCGAATGTAGGGGCAAGAGGTTCACACATACTAGCAACTGTGAGAACATTTTGCAGTCGACACTTGAAATTGACGTTTGATCGCTTGAATAGTTGCTATTGTTTTCTTTTTTTTTTTTGTTTTTTTTTTTTTGTTTGGCACTTATTGACAACTTCGTCGGCTTTTGGCTGAGGAATTGTTCAATAATAGGTTGTTCAGTATGTCGTAACGGGTGACCGAAGTAGAGGAGTTTTTATGGCAGTATGTTGTTTAAGGTTTTTGGATTTTTAATGGAATATACTTTATTCACTGAACATGGTATATTAATGCTCAGTAAGAAACGTGGCAGACCCTACTGTGTATCCGTATGTGTATATGCGATCTAGTCCCTCAGTTTTTGAGATATTGGTCTGAAATCTTGCACACATTATTTTCTCCCTAAAAAGTTGTTTATTTGTCGGAATCGTTTACATCGCACCACTTTAGCTTATAGCTGCCATGCAAACTGAACGATCCAAATCAAGTCCTCATATGAAAAACTTTTTTATTTGTTAAGATATCTTTACGAAATTTGGCATGCCTTATTGCGAAAGGCAACGGTATAATCCCCGAAGAAATTGTTCAGATCGGATCACTATAGCATATAGCTGTCATACAAACAAGCCCATAAAAATCAAGTCCTTATATGGAAAACTTATTTAATTTACGAGATATCTTCATGAAACTCAGCAAAACTGGTTACCATAAATCATGCTATAATCTCCGATTAAATTGTTCAGTTTGGATTGCTATAGCGTATAGGTGTCATACAAACTGATTCATCAAAATCCAGTCTTTATATGGAAAACTTTTGCATTTTACGAGATATCTTTATGAAAATTGATATATAATATTGTCCAAAGAATCAATCTCAATACAATCTCCGAAGAAATTGTTCTGATCCGATCACTGTGTCATATAGCTGCCATACAACTGACTCATCCAATTCAAAATTAATTTTTTTTTTATAGTCTATTATGCTGCAGAAAGTCCACCTGTAAGGACTAGTGTAGCTTCATTGCAACCGAAGTTAACGTTTTTTCTCGTTTTTGTTGGCGTTTACCTACGTTTCTGCTCAGCCTTTCCACCCGTTTTACCCTTTGTCAGTCTCTTAGCCGCTAATGGGTTAATTGTGCCTCAAAATGTTGGTGGTAAGGCAATCTATACGTCACCTGAGTTCTGTTGTTGTCTGTGATCGTTTTTGTGTTTTGTGCTGGCTACAATATTTGGTTTGTTGTTTTTGTTAGTGTTGCTTTTCTACATGGTTACGCTCTAAACTTGACTGCAATCTGAAGTTTCATTGCGATTTTATTCTTTGGCAATTCCTGTTTGCTGCTATTGCGGTTTTAATTTTGTTGTTGTTGTTGTTATATACTTTTTCTCAAAGTTGCTGTTGTTGTTATTATTATTACATTGTTCTTGGCGTTGTTTATTTTATATTCTTGTTGTTATTGTTATATTTCTCGTTGTTGTTGTTGTTGTTGTTATATACTTTTTCTCAAAGTTGCTATTGTTGTTACTATGTTCTTAAAGTTGTTGTTGTTGTTATATTCTTGTTGCTGTTGTTGTTATATTTTGTTGTTGTAGTTTTTGTTGTTGTTATATCTTTGTTGTTGTTTTATATTCTTGTTGTTGTCAATACAGTTTCTTGTAGCTTAGGTAGTATTTGCTATGTATGTCGTTCCGCATTTTTTATTGCTTGTTCAAGTATATAACTTTTATGCAGAAATATATACACATACACATACACAAGCACATCAACATACATATGTATATATTCCCGCATTCGTTTTGCTTGATTGCCTCGCTTGATTTGATTTGCTGTGATTCTGATTTTTACGTGAATTCAATGCGATTTGTTGTGTTGCGGGAAGTTTCAGCGCACACACACACATACACTATACTTCAATAATAAAATAAAAAAAAAAACACAAAAAAAAATATGCATCAAAAACTTGCTATAAGCGCTGCATAATTTCGTGTAGCAGCTGTTGTTGAAAGCTTGTATTTTTTTGTTTTTGTTGTTGTTTTCGCTATTGTTGCTGCTTTGCTTGCGGTAATACCGCTGAGACATTGCATTGCGTTAGTTCGGTCGCTTCTTATTGCTTTGCTCCGCATGACTGCGCAACATTCTTGTTTGCCATGCAATTTTTCGTTTTTTAATTTTCCATTTCGCTTTTTTTGTTTTTGTAATTTTTTATAATTTTTATCATTATTCAATTGTTCATTGCTTTGTTCGATTGCGATCGCTGCTCGTTGCATTTTGCCGTTTTCTGCGATTAACCAGTCTTAACATGCTCGTATCTTGTGCACTCGGGCACTCACACTAACACACACTCATAGACTTACACTCACATACACATGCATACTTATGCGCCCACCCTTCACTTGGCCTTTGTGGCTCTGTGGCGTATGTGCGGTAGCTGCGAAACAAAAGACTTAAGCAACGAACGTGAAAATTAAATGCAGCACTCGTGCGCGACTTTTTACAACAAATACATACACACAAAAAATAGTATATATGTATTTATAATAAACAGTTATATGCATTTGATTATGCATTAATTTCTTTACATATTTTTTCTACATTTTATTGACAGCGAATTTTTATAAAATAAAATATTGTAACGGAACAAAGTGTTATACTTGAAACCAAAAACAGAACAAATAAGAAAGGCGGATTTGCTTGAAGGGTTATATCCACTTAAAAAACAGCATATTTTGTGAATTTGTTTGGAAGATATATTTTATTTAATCATAATAATCAGGAGAGTTCAAGTTGTTTTGAAGACTTCGTCATCAAATCCTCACATTCACCCCGGTGGACTAACGTCTAGCCACAAACCGCATCAAAGCAAAATTCTTCAACATATCGCTGAGTTACGCCCACGCACCGACTGAAGAGAAGAACGATGTAACCAAATATGTTTTCTATGAGCGCTTGAAGCACACTTATGGGAGCTGGCCCCACCACGATGTGAAAATCATGCTTGGTGAAGCCAGGGTGGGCAAAGAAGGTATCTTTGGCATAACGGTCGGTAAATTCAGCCTTCATGATGAAACATCTCCAAATGGGTTGAGGCTGATCGACTTTGCTGGTGCGCGAAATATGGTTATCTGTAGTACTAGATCCCAGTATAGGAAAATTCATCAAACTACCTGGCTGTCTCCGGGTCGAAAAGTCGACAACCAAATCGATCATGTTGTGTTGTGTTTTAAACGTGCGTATGTTCCGAGGTTCTAACATCGAACAGCGAAGATACGGAGGGTGTTTGTGCAGCAAAAAACGCACACCAACAAGCACACGGAAGATTCGACGTCGAACGATTTTCTACTCGACTTGCAATTCTGCTCTCTGAAAGCACTCTTCAGCAACTCGGTATAAGAGAACTGTGGGACGACACTTCAAGGTCCTTACCTACAGGTGAAAACGAAACTATTGCTTTTCGGAAAATATAAAGGAACAGAAGAGACAAACAACGATAGAGGCCGAAATGGGTGAGTATGAAGAGCTTGACAAGCTGGCCGACAGGATTAATGCTCGAAAATTCAACGAAAAGAAGCGGCGACTAAAAGAAGCTTTCTATACCAGAGCAAACTCTTGTAGAACCCCAAATCTGATCTCGTGACCTCTCCAGTCTGCTGAAAGGCAGTGAAAGCATAACGCCAGGATAAGGTGAACCCGATTCCACGGTCAATGACGATGGAGCAGACGTTCCATTGCCCGACCATGAGGAAGTTTGAATGGCAATTACCCGTCTGAAGACCAACAAAACATAACTTATTTCAGAAGCACATAGCGATACTCAAAATAAAGAAGAATTGTGAGTAATTATACCTGAATCTCCACCCAGCCTCCTTTTTCCTTCATAGAAATCAAATATTTCTTTTAAATATTTCCACTTCAGTTATCCATTCAAACCACCAAAGCTCTATTAGCAAAAACCTGCCACATTAGTTTGAAATAAAAACGCTTATGCTCAAATTGATTGCAAAGATCTAGCCGATAGACGATCTAATGACCAGTAGCTACCGGTAACGTGGGCCAAAAATGATGGAGCATTTCGGCAAACGGTAGCAGCTACCGCACTGCTAATGTAGATATTTGACACAACAACAATAAAAAAAAAACAATTTTACAACAAAAGCGATTACAACAACAATAATTGAAAACAGTTTTGCAACAAAAACAATTACAACAACAAGAACAAACAACAAAAGAGATTACAACAACAATACTTGAAAACAATATTACAACAAAAAACGATTACAACAACAATAATTGAAAACAATATTACAACAACAACCGTCATTGAAACACATTGGCAGCACTCAAATTTCGTTCCGCCCAATTTCGTTGTAGTGGCACGCTTTTCGGCCAACAACAACAAAACATCAGCGCAGCTGCAAAGCAGACAACAAGCTTAGAGAAGAAAACCAAAAATTGCGGAAAAAAGCGCTAACAACAATAACTAGCAGCGGCGTGCACCGCGCAGACTTCACTTAATAAGAATCAAAGTGCGCCGATTACAGGCGCTAATGCATGGTCTTGCGCTCGCTGGCAGTCGTCTATACTCGTGTGTGCGTGTGTGTATGTTTGTGTATGTGCCCACTCGCCTGCCGCCTTGCTGACTCGACAGCTACGCCGCGCAACTACTGTTCGCCGCAAACGCTGCCGGCACGGACAGCCCATAATTTGCCAACAACACAAATAGCAACAACAACAGCAATAATAAGTATTGTATGACTCCATTCACCACTCTATTCTAAGCACAGTGACTATGGCAGCTTCGACTGGCACCTTTCGCTTTGTAGCGTGGCCTCTGGGGCCAGGCCGCGACTCTTTCTCTTCGCTTCGAACCGTTAATTCAGGTAGTCGAGTGTTGTGCATATTGCGCATGCGCGCCACGGTACATGCGCCGAACTCACTTTTCATGGCTGCTCGTTACCAAATGAACTTTGCTTGCTTGCTATTATTATTACTGTGTTGTTTTTGTTGTTGGTTAATAATTTTTTATTCAATCACCCACCTCGCGGGCATTTCGCTGCTTAGATTTTGATGGACTGACAAGCAATCAATGATTTGTGCGCCGCAGCCACCATTTGCCACTAGCTTAGATTTGTTGTTATTGTTGTTGGTGTTTCTGTATTTTTTTTATTTCTTAAGAAAAATTATTATTAAGTTTATATTGGACTTAAAACGGTGTTTAGTTGTCTATTTTATTATTATATTTTTTTTCCATTTGCAACTGTGACAAGTTTGTCCATTAATCAGCAAATTGTTGTTGTAGAGCTGCTTTATTGTTGTTTTAAAAGAATATCTGTAACGGTTTGAAGGAGCGTTTCTTTCTGCGGTGTTGGTTAGATGACCTTTTAAACAATTTAGCGGCAAAAAGACTCTAATATAGGGTGATCCACTTCGAGGTTTCCTACTTTTTTTTGGGCAAAAACCAAAAACTTCAAATTTATTGGAGAATGCTTATTATCGTTCGAAATAACATTCTTTGGCATTTATTTTTTGAACATTATCTCTTTCAAATGTTGGCCGTGGCTACGTCTCAGATGGTCCATCAGTTGAGTTCAGTTTTCGATGACTCACATAGCCTTCTTGGAGCATTTGAAAGACGAAATCGTTGAAAAACAGGCCAATTTGAAGAAAAAGAAACAACTGTTTCACCAATGCACTGCATTTTACCGCAAATCCCCCAGTTCACCCTCGAAGAGCTGCAACCAACCACTGGCAAGCGAAAGATCTACAAATAACCCGGACCGGACGGAATCTCAGTAGAAATCCTGAAAATAATCGCTGCAGAGCGATCGGCGGTACTATTGAATATTTCCTGAAACCTGGAAAAAGCAAAGGCTGGTGGTAATCAGTAAGGGAAAAAGAGATGATAAGTTGCATTAGCATCACTATGCATGCTTGACACAGCGGGATAACTCTCTGAAAGGCTACCTAAACCCAGACTCGAAGCGGCTTTCAAAGAAGCTGGAGGATTCTCCTTTAGACAACAAAGCTTTAGACGCGACAGAACATACAGACAGAAGCTATAAAATGTCATTGAAAGTGTAGAAGCGGCTCAGCGTAGTTGGCGTAAATACAAAAGGATAATGTTGCTGGCGACTTTCGATGTCCGAAACACCTTAGACAGCGATAGATGATTGACGTTCTCGAAAAAGGCTTTAAAATCCCCGACAGCCTCAAAGCTGTAGAAGCTATCTTAGTAACAGAAAACTGCTGCACCAAATTAGAGAGTGATCACGACAGTTAGCGATCACGTCAGGAGCAGCACAAGGATCCATTCTAGACCCATACTTGTGAAACATCAACTGCGACGCTATACTAGCACTTAAAATGCCAGACGAATCGTACTTCATTGGCTACGTGGACAGCAGTAATTACAGCACGAGACACAGAAGAAGAAGGGAAGAAAGCTTAATAAGGTCATGATATGGACGCAAGCATGATTCGACTGACACAACCTACAGCTCCTAGAAATAAGTATGCAAACGACTATGGATAGTCTTCAAAAAGCTATAAACTACCTAGTCATACGCTTGGGCCCCAGATTAACCTTCTGGGTATAAATCCAGCACATCGAAGGAAAGGCAGCGAAGATCACCTCCTAACTGAGTCAACTAATGGCCAACACAGGGGCCCTCAACCAAGAAAAGAGAAAGCTCCTAATGTAGACGACAATCAGCGTCCCATCATACGGTGCTGAGATCTGGGCAAATATGCTTTAAAAGGAAAACCAGCGTAAGGTTGTGGCCAGAGTGCACCACGCCGTAGCCCTCAGAGCTTCATCAGCCTACCTACAGTGCCAGGTGATGCAAAATTAGTTATAAGCGGCTACAATTGACCTCCTCGCATACGAAAGGAAAAAGCTGTGGGAGCTAAAGAAAAGAGGTCCGAAACTATCAAAAGCGCAATAGAACAAACAAAGAATGAATAACAACATGGCAATGAGGATGGAAGAATGAGAGTCGTGGCAGATGGACGGCCAGACTAATAAAAGACAAGCCGTAAATTTGGAAAAATCGACTAATACACAACCTAGCAGTTATCCGGCCAAGGATACTTCAAAAAGTTCCATCACAGAATGGGAGAAGTCGAAGAGCTATCATACCTATACACATAACGCACCATCCTAGAAGACCTGGTTGGCCTAATAAACGCGGGGACATTTTAGTCAGTGTCATGCTGCAGACGCAGCAAAAAGCGGGACTTGGACAGAGGGGCGCAGATGTAAATATCTCAATGAGAAAAACGGAACGCCACCCGAAAGAAATGCAAATACGGTTCCAGGGTGGCCGACGGTTCCTTAGAAGGGGGATTTTTAGTGACCCTCAAGTGGCACATATCGCTTCTGCCACGACAGCACTGATGATGCGGAAGGTATTTTCCACCCCCTCACCCGCAAAAAAAGTTGAAAAAAACGAATTTTGACAAATAAATGATGATAGGCCGGGAACTTTTCAATTGACCTGCTATGTTTTATAAGGAATTTACTTTTTGAACATTTTATTTGATTTTTATGTATAGAGATATATTTAACATATAGATACGGATCAATATTCATGAAACATTCAACAACATTATGTATTTTCATTATTTAAAATACAACTTCAATGGCTAAGAAATTGGAGCACAAAGCGCACGCGATTAAGCAAAAGCTCTGCAATCAAAACAAAAGATTTTAAGCGCAAACTGGCTGTTAATCGAAATTCAAGCGGTGCAAGCATGAGCACACAGATACACAGGCACACAATCACACTGAACCTTGACTCCATTTATCGCCGACTGCGCAGCGGTAACAGGTGAAAGGCGACCGTGCTGGACATATGTGAACGGCGGCGACAAAATGGACTGCCGCAGAATACGAAATGTCAGCGAGAAGTCGTTTGTTTCGGGCAAAAACAAAACCAAAACAACAAAAAAAAAAAAACAAAAAAAAACAAAAAAAAACCAAAAAAAATAAACAAAAAAAAAATAAACAAAAAAAAATAAAAGCAGGAAATAAGTGTAAAGTGTGAGAGGCAAATAAAAAGCCGAAATAAAAAATCACTTAAAGTACCGTAAACACATGCGCAGCAACAGCACAACATACACAGCGGCTTGAGAGCGCAGCTTGCGGCCGTCAACGGCAGCTTGACGCGCGGCAACCGTGGACTTTTTCCAAAGCACTTTCGAGCGTGGCAACTTTTACTTTGTAGGCAAAGTAAGTAAGCAATAAAAAGGCGACCATTTATTAGCGGCAACGGTAGCTGGCGGCGCGCTTCGTTTAAAATCAGGAGTTCACCAATAGAATGGAGTGCAGTCTTTGCTAGAGACTAGCACAATAGAACACCAGTGCCAACTGACTGACTGCTTGTTGCAGGCAAATTTATGGCCACCTTCACAAATCTGCTGTAAATATGATGATGGGGCATACCGTAAGCGCATTTGCAGTGCGCATGCGCAGCTGCTTGCCAACCATACTATGTGAGCTCAATGCGCTACAAATGCATAATAATAAGTGCTTTCGTTTAGCACTCAACCACACATGAGCTTTTAGTGTCCATAAAGCCATTGCCATTCGACAATGCAACTGCGCAGGCGCACAGCGCACACAAACATCGAATGCAACGCTGCGCCTGTTCTTGCCAGTTGTACATGTAGGCGGCTCCTTTTAGTGAATGTGCATTTCATTTACTTGTGTGTGTATGTGTGTGCATTTAAAAGTTATACGAAACCGCCACAAAAACAATGTAAGCCCGAAACTGTATAATTATGTGTTGTGCGCAGGTCTTTGTTGTAAAAAATCATTTGCATTTTATGCATTGGAAATTGTTACACACACAAAAACAACAACAAGTTATATGACGAAATATAAAAGTAAATGGAGCAAAACGCGCGCAGCAAAGTCATGCTTGCGAAGCTTGCGTTTGAGTGCTGTGCCGCATATTGAGCGCTGTTAAATTCACAGCGCATGCGCGCACTTACATACATATTTATACAAGGTTTATAAATGAGAAATGCTGGTGAAATACTTAAATAATAGCTCGCAAGCTTTTTTGTTTTAAATTACGATTTTTTTCCTTTTTTTTAGACGGCTAAGCGGTCGATTATTTTGTAATTCACTTGTATTATTGAACTAATTCGACATAATAACGGTAAATTCTGTTAAAGACATATATTTTCTTTCTATATTTGTTGTTATTGTTCGTTTTTCACTTTCCACTATTGTCGTATATTCTTCCCTTAAGTTTTTTTTTAACTGCGCTCCCAAATGTAGGCAACACAATTTGTCTATTTGGGAAAATAAGCAAGTTTATGGAGTATGCTTGGATATATTTTGGAGTAATGGAGAAAGTAAATTATAGATAAACATAAATAATCCATAAAAGACCTCTCTGAGCAATGCTGTTGTTTTGTTTTAACCATTACTATTCTTCTTCTTCTTTATTGGCGTAGACCACTATCATTACTCATATAAAATCTGCGAAGGAGTTAGTGTTATTAACCCTGGACGGGCTTACGGACTGCTGTATGCAAAACATGATGATTGTTAGTCGATTCGAATGTCCAAGGTTAAAAAAGATATGACGCTTTATGATTAAATCCACTTACAACGTGATTAGCTAACTCTCGACTTGGATGAAAAATAGTCAAATAGCTGAGACAGCTGAAGGAGGACCAAAATTCGTTCCTTGACGAAATGAGAAATATTATTTACGTAATTTATAAAAAAACATATCTCAAAACATATGAGATCATGTTTTGATTTACAACATTTCCTGTCAAAAGTCCTATCATTGGTTAGGTATGTGTTTCTTGAAGCAGCAAACCTACGAGAAATAAAGCAAGGTTCATTGACCATAGCCAATATTTCCCTCTCTTCAGCTAAACTAATAAATTTCGTTGCCTACATTTAGGAGCGAAGATAAAATTGTCAAAGAAGATAACTATATGTTTTGATATCTTAGATATGTTTGATGATTTGTCTTCCGTGTTTTTGAAAATTTTCTCCGCTGAACTATTTTCTATTCTATTCGACATTCATAAATTTAATTGTCTACATTTAGGAGCGAAGATAAAGATGTCAAAGAAAGATGTACATATATGTTACAGATGATGGATGGCTGTAATGTGGGAAGTAAGTAGCTTTGTCTTTAGTGTTTTTGGAGCTTTTCATCGCTGAAGTATTTTCTATTCTATTCTAAATCAATAAATTTTGTTGCCTACATTTAGGAGCGAAGATAAAAATGTCGAAGAAAAGAAGTATATTTTACAAAGTTTTGATTGAAAGCTTTCCAATCTAAATTACTACTTTTCTGCTTTGAATTCTGGTTCGGGCCTTCACAGAAAACTTTTAGATGAGTCATGAACAAAGCCTTAATTTGCTTGATTGAACTTTATATTTAAGTACTTTTTAGTAAATTAGTAACAGGTTGGGATATATTTACATTGGAGGTTTTTAGGATCTTTTATATTCAAATGGTGATAATACAGGGTTAAAAGGTGTGGTTGGGGAGTTTTGGTTTGCCTAGTGCACGAAAAATATATGATAACAACTGGAATACGTAGAAGTTTGAAAAGTTTTCGAAAATCATAAGCGTATGATTAGGAAAACTAAATCTCATGTTGGAAAAAATTGAGCTCGGACCGAGGACATCTGAAAAAAGAGTTGCTCTAAAGGTGTTTTATGTATCAATATAGGATATGTGTATGCCTTTAGAGCATCTCTAATTAATTATATTATTTTATATTACAGTTGTCTTACATACATACAAACGGCAAATATTTGTAGAAGCCACTTCGTGAGAAAGGAGCTGACTTACCTGCAAAAGAAAGAGACAAATTTATAAGTAAATTGGCAATGTCAATAGTATATTTAAGTAATATATTCTACAAAATCACAAAATATTAACCCACAACTGTAAACTACAATCGTAAATTACTTGTGAGAGATAACCTCAAATATTTCTTAAAATTTATCTTAAAAAAATATTAATTAGGGAACGATAGCAAATCGTGCGAAGAAAAAATATAACAAAAATAAAAAAAAAATACATACAAATATTAAAATAACAACAAAAAGAGAAAAATATTAAAACAATAACAAAAGCAAGAGAATGAGAAAAAAGTAAACAATTCAGAATTATGTATATATAAATATTTATAATATTCAGCTGAGAAAGTAAAACCAGAAAATTAATAATAATATGAGCGCGCACACACACATCCATATAGACATGTGCAGGTAATGGAAACGTGAAAATGCCACAGCAGAAAGGGCGACCTTGGAATTTTTAATAAGAATTCGCGTTCAAAACACACATTATATATATACTAAATATATATGTACATACTTACAAATACATATACCAATGAAAGTCTATAGATATTTACGAATGCTTTTATTTCTTTACGATTTCACGGCGAAAAGCACGCGCCCATCGTTATTTCCTACCACCCATCGAGCAATGGCGCGGCATTTGCAACAGACCCCGCAACCGCGCATACTACAGCAACAACTGTTTAAACATTTACTGGCGCTCACCTAGGCTAATATATTTCGTTTTAAATTATTTTTGTTTTCAATGCAGGCGAGACGCAGAGAGAAATGCGAAAATTTTGCGAGGTGACTCACCCCAAGGTGTGTGTGTGTATGTGTCGATATACAATAGTACAGCAATAATTATTGTAGAACGGAATTATTTGTCAAAATAGTACTAGTTTCTAGCCATCGGTGGGGATTCACACCAAAGGTGTTGTTTTGGCTCAACGAAACCGTAATCAAGATGATGATCAACCGTGTATTCGTCTGCTGGAGTGAAATCGGAAAGGCTACACTCGCTAAGAAGCTTGAACGTGTCCAAAAAGACAGTTTACACAAAGCATACAAGGACAGTACCGGCAGTTGGATTGCTACGAAATGCACTTTAAGGCTCAGGGAAGCTGGGTATATGACGGGGTTCAAACAAGCACAGGAAGAAATTTTCTTTTTAAACTGTCTTCTTGAAAACTTCGATGACTGCGTCACAGTGGTTACGTGTCCCGCTGTTCCTCTGCTCACATACCGAGGCGTTGTGAGTTTTTTCACGGTTGGATCGAGGCCAGGAGGAAAGTTTGGAGGGGAAATTTTTTACAAGGAACTCTCTGTCGATTTTAATTTTAAGCATGCGGACGACTATAGTGTTTTCAGCCTAAAGTGGCGACTATTTAGTTGGAAGTAGAAGCTTTGCTACGCAGTGCAGCCTCTTTCAGTGCTGAACATTCAATCCGATTTTGGAACGACAATACTTACGCTGATCTCGTTAACTGTGCGCTCAATGTTAGTCAAGTATCCCTCACTATTGACAACATCAAGCTTCTTCATAATCAGACTCGTTTGGGTGGCTCGCCTTAGCAGAATCGCTGGTAATTTCAAAGCCGATTAGCTGCCCCTCTACTCTGGTCCCATTTACATCCAAATGGAACCGAGTTTGATCTCCATTCACATCTAACGGTCAAGCACTGGACCAATGGGACTTATGGGATCTTTTTGGCCTAGAGTAGAACGCAGAAGATCTTCTTAACAACTTGCACTTAGCAAAGTTAATCTTGGTGCATTCGTAGTAATTTTACTGGACATTGTTGAATAGGCATTCATGCGGTTAAGCTGAAAATCGTGTCGAACTCAATTTGTCAAAATTGTATAGAGCATGTGAGGTGGGAACATCCAGACAGTTTCTCCACCATTGTTCAGCTTTTGCAATACTGAGGATGAAATATCTCGGCATAATTACCTTCGGCGAACCAGGAGAGATAGCTGGCATTCGCCGTTTCAACAAATACATATGTGATAGGCTCAAAGCGCTTTGTCGATTTGTGAGAGTCTTACGATCTAACATATAGGAGCTATAGGTAATAAAACGGACCGGCGTTCTATGTTTTACAAGTAAGATCCCTGATCGGATCGATCTCTTAACCTAGCTATACCTAACCCATAGTAGATGATTTTAGACAAATCAGACTTAATTCGTGGGTTGAGCAATTGTTTTTTTGATTACATAGAAGACATGCTCCGGATAGCCGATCTTTTGAGAGTTTGTGGAAAACCAGAAAATGCACCAGATGGTCAGGCTCTAAAAACACTTAAGTCGGGTCAGAGTGGTAAAAATTAAATGTCCGGAGTAATCCCATGGAGCGATTGACTAATAAAGTAAACCATAAATTATAAGTGGACACGTTTATAATAAGTCCTGAAAGGTGAGGATGATATGGGCGTCATTTAAGTTATTGAATGCTCCCTTACGCAGAAGCCCATTGAAAGCCCGATCTGTCCCACAATTTTGGTCTTGTGAATTTGAAACTACCTTCGATGTGGAGATTGCCACTGATGAATTACATGTCTCTTTCGCATTTCGATTCTATGGTGAAAAAAATAAATTTCTCAGGCTGTGTTAACGATAATATTCGGGTGTCTAGAGACGAAGGTGTCACATGGTATATCCTTGATCTAATCTTTTTTGTTGGAAAAGAAATCCTAGAGATAACTTTTTCAAAGTCAAAATATTAGTCTACTTCGTCGCTATTATATTTAAAACAATATGAGTTCATTCTAACGGATAAAGGTATATCTCTTTCTTTTGACTCTAACTCGCGAAAGCGTGGAGCTCTCTAAATGGCTTTTGCAATATCGTTTAGCTTCTTAAATATAAGAATATTAATTGAGATTACTCTTCAAAAATATCAATCATACGTTCGCAGGTAGCAGTAAATATCAGTACTTTACTGTCTTTTTGATATCGAAACTGATCACACATCAGTTTACTTTTTCTTGAGAAAAATTATATCGTGCTTTTCTCATCATTATTTATAGTTTACTTTGTTTTTACTATCAGGTAGCTTAATTTTCCAGCTAAAAATGTAAAACAACTTGAAATAAGTTCCACATACCTAACCGGTAACTCATCCAAACAAAAGCGAATTTCAAGTCAAGATGAAAAGTCATCACAAAAAAGATAAAAATTAATAACAATATAATAGGTATGTAAACAATGTTGGCACATACTAACATATATACCTCTACACATATACAAGTGTGTATGTTTGTAATTGGAGAATATTTACATATTTTATCTTTTATCAAATACAAATAGCGAGGCAAATGCACTCGCTGGCTAGCCGGCTCGGCAGTTGACAGCTAAGCAAATAACAACGCATTCTAGAATAGGCACACTCAAAGTCAGGGGTATAAGTCGGTATGTACATGAAAGTTTATAAACATATTTATATAAGTATATGAGTACAGAATAGATCCACATGTGAATATAAATAGAGCTTACTTTTATTGTTTTATCTGTGGATCTTTTTAGTAATTTTAAAAGATAGACAGAGGTTTGTATATATGTAACTCAAAATTGTTAGAAAATATTTACTAATGCTGTGTTTGGGACGATGGCATTAGCTTGCATCTCTCTATATTCTCACAAGATGTTGAGAAAAAGTATACATATTTTGTCCAGCTAATGTTACACTATAGTGCTTCTTCCATACGGAAGTTTTTGCAGTTAGGGAAGCGGCTGCTTTAGCTAAAAACGAAGGAAACAACATTTAATGAATCAAAGTAGGTGATAATCTCACATTGCATTATGTGAATATTTATAAGCAAAGAGGCTGTAGTTGTAGTGGCTGTCGAAAAGCGCTTGCATATGTAATCGGTTCTAGGCCACAAAGGAATTCCTGAAAAGGAAATAACCGTTGAGATTGGCAAAAGTGCCATCCGCTTGACCAGTACAGGAAATACGAAAGTCAATAAAACGGTATACAATTATATTTTCGAAAGGGCTGACAGACGGCTGACAGGACGAGATGGAATGCACAGGCACATGCGGGATCGCCAAGATCATTTAAAGAGCACCGAAGGAAATCACGCATGCTTCTTACTTGAGCCGTGTGGATATAAGTAACAACGATACATACAAAAAGTGCTGGGAGGCATGAAGGAGATGCTGTAACACCTCGTATGATTCGGTGTAGCATTATCTCCCACCAATATACATATGTAGGAGCTATACAGAAGTTCAAGAGACTAGATTTAAGTATAAAAATTAGATATCAAGCCACTAATCAAGCCACTAAGCGTTGACGTCCTGAGTGACGAATACTTTAGTTAAATTAAACTGAAACTCCGTCTGGCATTACTAAGGACAAGAAAGTAGGTCTCGGTCTGGCGAGACAGCCGTCCAGCATAATCTAAAATAAGCTGACCTATATACGAATATGAGTAACTTGGTAACTACGGCTGACTTTTCATTGGAAATATTGATGACTTTGCCAGATGTATTAAGAAAATTAATAAAATTAAGACATCATTACTGATCGAAAGGATCAGTGAAAACCATTTTGAAAAATCATTTGGGCCTATGAAAAGTGAAAGCACGATTGACTCCAAAATTACTTATGTTTTGCGAAAAACTGCGTCGCGTTAAAGCCTGTGAAGCAATGTTATATACTACTATTATAGGCGATAAGACTTGGATCTACACTTATGACCATCGCCCGAGTATCGTGACAAAGGTGAGCCGAAACTGAAAAAAAAACTACTTTAAAGCACGTAAAAATCGAGGTTTTGTTGACGGGTTTCTTCGATTATGGAGGTGTGCTGCGTTCCGAATTCCTTCCGAATGGCTAAACTGTCAACAAGGTGTACTATTTGAGTGTCATGCTTTGTTTGCGTGAAGTTATTCGTAAAAAGATACCGAAATTATGGCCCGAAAACTCTTCGGTTTTACACCACGATAACATAACGTCGCATATTGTATTGATTCTTTGTGAGTTTTTCACCAAATGTTCAACTAATATTGGGCCGTGCTCGCCCAGTTTAGCTCCGTATGACTTAAAGTTATTCAGAAAACTTAAACGATCCCTTCAGGGAAACCCTTTTGAATCAGTTGAAGGCATTAAACGTGAAGGTTCTTTTGGAAATTGACTTCAACAAGAGTTTCGAGGAATGGAAAAAACGTTGGCACAAGTGTATTGGGTCCAAGGGGCATTATTTTGAGGGGGACGAATTATTAGAATTAAGAATTTAAAATTAATTAAAAACAAAGTCTTATAATATTTTGCTCAAAGTAGTACATAATGTTCGACCACAACTCAACACAGGGCTTTCTTTAACGATTTTTTTCTAATTTTATATGAATAAGTGTTTACGAAATTAAAAAAAAAAAATTACACTTGAATTTTCTCATATGCATTTTTGAACCAGTTAGATTATATAGCAGTGATAACACAGCTGTAAAGAGATTAGATACGGATATTAGCCTAGAGTTTATGGCTAGCCCTAAAAATCAAATAAACATCTTAAGTCTATGCAATTTCCAAACAAAAAAGAAAATTTGTGAAAACTAATTTGATGTGCTTAACTGCCTCCAACTATTTATACAGTTAACAAACAAATAATGATAATTTTTAGTATTATTGTTGTATCAAACGTAAACTAATAAGCGCATCAAAATTAAAGTTTACAACTCTTGGCGTCTTCGCAGTTTATGCTATGATATGCCGGATTAAGCCACGCCTAAGCTAAGCTTAAACCATAATTTAGTTAATTTTAGCCATTACGCTCATTTCCTTTTCCCATTTTAGCCAAAACCACGACGAATAATCCGCTTGATAGCGCCACGCAGCAGAGTTGGCTATTAAATAAATTTCTTCTTTTATATTTTCACATAAAAGATTTGTTTAATATTTTTCGCGAAGACAATACTGCCATTAATATTTCAGTGTTTCGGTGGGTATCAAACCGTTTTATAATAAAAAGAAATTAACGACTTTTTCGCTTAATTGAGTTTATTTTCGTTTTAAAGAATTTCCAATTTATTTATTCGATCTGGCTTGAAAGCGCCACAATAACTCTTTCAAATTTTAATATGCAATAATATGGTAGCTTCCTGGCTTTACACGTCAATTTTTATAGCAAAGATTACTAAGCTGGAAAAGAATATATTTTTATGGTGAAAAAATTATATTTATGCTTTTAGCTGTCCGCTCAGCTTGTATAGTAGCTGAATGCCGTCTACCTTTTGCGTAAAGATCTTTCAACAAATTTCAACACATTTCCAACAACATAGCCTACATCTGAGCGCAAAAGAAAATAATAGTCGTCAGTCGTTGCCTACATCTGAGCGCAAAGAAAACAATAGTCGTCAGTCGTTGCCTACATCGAGGCGCAAAGGTAGAAGTTGTCTACCAGAAAAAAGATTAGTAAGACTAAAATATGTATAACGGGCACTAGACGACTCGTTTATAATACATAACTCACATGTCTCTTAAAATGTTTACTATTTGTCTGAAGAGTTTGGTGAATCAACCCAGGCTGTGGGGTTTACCTTCATACCGATTGTATTGATAACAGCTCTCCATCTTTCATTGCAAAAACAGTTTCTTAGACATATCTATTTATAAATTATATAGGCCAAGGTTTGAACTTCAATAGACCATATAATATTTTTACACAATTTTAGTTTTCACAGCAAAAAAGAAACACTTTTCCAGTGAACTGGTCTAAACGGCACATTTCAAAAAGCAAAAAATTCATTGATATTTTCTCAAGATATTGCATTGTCGATGAACAGTCGATTAGTCTAATATTCTACCTAAAAAATACATACCTTAAGATTCAAGCGTGTCTGAAATGGGTTATGAAAGACTTGAATTTTTCAGAAAAAAAATTGATGTATAGTATATGGTAGATCGCTGAAAGTATTTGAGAATGTAGCCACTGTCCTGAATCCCTCAAATGTCTTAATTGTTGGGATATTGAAGGGCTACTTCTTAATCTTATCGACAACTGGTTTTCACTAGTCAGTCCACTGAGTCAAAAGTTAACCAAAACTATCTGTTAACTGTTTCAAAGTGATTGAATTATCTTTCCATTTCAAAATAGAATTCATCGCTCAATTTGCTCATATCAGATTTTTCTTTTTTTCTTGCCAAAGTGCAAATACCTGGGCCAAGAAATGGACACTGAGTAATTTCAGGCCGCGAAAAAGAATAATTTAGAGAAAGCGGAGGCATTCGAGGAAAATATCAATAACAAAAGGAGCGTTAAAATTAATGATTGATTGGATGACTATGTAGTACAGTACTTTGTGAAGCCACGCAGAATTCTTCTGCAGTTGGATATCAGCTATTGCTTAGGTATTTTATTTTTATGTCCGCTATTTCACCTGGATTTCTAAAAGTATGAGATACTTGGTGTTTTTTCCTTGAGCTGACAAAAGCGGAATATTGGAGAATGAAGTGCTGAGATGATTTTGTCTCATTTTCTTCCAAACAGCTGTTGCAATTGGCATCCGCTAAGAGCCGAACCATTGTCCACACAAAAACGCGGCTTAAAAATACAGGTGATGCTCATTTTTTCGTTATTCGTGGTTTGGTGTATTTTGAACTTATTCCAGGGGGTAGACGTACAATAAGAAGTTCTATTTGGCCGCATTGAGGAATTTACGTGAGAATGTCCGTCGAAAGCCGCTGCAATTTTGGATGAAGAATTTTTGAATTTTACGCGATGATAATGCCTTATTGCATTGAGCCAGGATTGTGATCGAATTAAAAGTCAAAATTGCAATGAATATCATCGATCAACCACCGTATTCACCAGAGTTGTGATCCATCGGTCCATGTGATTTTTGCTCGTTCCCCACACTGAAATTGCCGCTCCGTGGAACCCGCTTGTAGTCGATTGAAGAGATAAAACAAAATTCTCTGAAGGAGCTGAAGGTCATCCCAAAAAGTGCTTATGAAAAGTGTTTCGAAGACTGGAAAAATCGTTGGCATACATACGTATATTAGATAAGGTGGGATTAGTTTGAAGGCGACAAAATAAATATTGATGAATAAATAATGAAACATTTTGCCTTTTATTCACAATTTCCGGGCACTTTTTTGCAATGTATGTATGTATATGTTTTGTAGAGTTACAGACTTAGTGGAAAACTTTATATACCCACTGTGCTGGGTATAAAAAAAGGTCATAAAATGTGGATATCTTTCCGAGAGAGCGTGAATTTTGAGGCAACCTTCATGGGTCAGACAAAAAAAGGGAAATTTTATATAGCAGAAGCAGCTTTAAATTAAGAAAAGGCTCTTATTAATTATCTATTATACCATATATTGTATCAATATACATTATATACAACATATTTAATGCTGTAAGTTGTGCTGCTTTTCTATGCAGCAATAAATGCAATTATAAACCTCCCCTTAGCATATTCATGTGCAAATTCTTGTGCGGTTGCGCTATGAGTTATGATTGCAAAGTTATTTCATTACTTATGTAACCAAAGGTGGAAGTCAAAATGAATTCTAGAATTGTTGCGAAATCGAAGCAGAAACCACATGCACACATACATATGTAAATAGATGAGTAATAAAGTACAGAAGAGCTAAAGTACTCACAAATACACTTTACGTGTGTACATATGTATGATAGTTACACATGTACTCTATATACATACATACATATATATATTTTAACACAGTTACGTGCGCATGTAAAACTCCATATATTTGTATTTAAATTAAATATATTTTTGCATTTATGTTTGTGTGTATAGGAGTGTATATTGGCAACGCAAAAATATGCGGCACAAATGGAATTCCACGGCGCTGCACTTCATTCGCAATAAAATTCCCACAATATTACGTTTCCAGCATGTCTGACGTGCTGCAAAGCGTGGAACAAGATACACACGAGTGTCTACTTGGGGCAGACCGACGAGCAAGAAACAGAACATACCGGCGCGGCGGCAAGTACGCTAGAGTCTCTAACTGACTGACTGGCGTACTCTGTCGCTGACAAATTGGAGGTGGACGAGCTGACTGATGCCCCACTAGACATGTATGTGTGTATGTTTGTGCGATGTGGAGCGCGCTTTGCTTTTGCGGCTTCGGCGGAGCGAAAACCAAAAATATTTCATACGCGAATGCACAAAAATTACATATTATTTTTATTAATGAAAAGTGTTGTAAAAGAACAGAACCAAAAAAAAAAAAATCGAAAAAATATGTGCAATGAAATTTGATTTAATGAAGAAGCAGAGATATTGCGTACAAGTGGCGTGGAATAGTTCCAAAGGTATTTCGCTGTGGTAAAAAACGCAAGAAATGGAAAATGAAGTTTTTTATTGTTACAAAAAAAAAAAAAACGTGAAACATATTTCTCATTAAAACAAAAATTCCAAAATATCATATAAAAGAAATGTATTAAGTCTTTAATAACCGTTTATATTTAGTTGTTCTAACGGTAGTACAAAAACCGCTAATCCTACAAAAAATATTTCTAAGTTCATATTTATATATGGGAAACTAATTTTGTATAATTTAAATATCTTATATAATTATTGCATTTATTTCGTAAATTTTTCAGCTAAAGCTAAAATTAATACGTCTGGCAACCTTTCTCAAAAATATTCTACACTCAATTATTTATAAAACCTATATAGTTTCATGCCCATATTGTAATTGTTAGCCTTTATATGGCATTTATTAAAAAATTAAAATTAAATAGGTGGCAACTCTCCCAAAAAGTTTTTTCACTAGAAAGGTTTTCAAAGTAAATTTGTTTTTAGTTTTACTAGTTTCATATCTACATTGTAATTATTAGTTCATTTTTCATTGACAAACAAAAAATGGGTGGCAACTCCCCCAAAAAATATTTTCACTGTAAACGTTTTCAAACTTTTTCAGTTTTTTTCTTACTGGTTTTATACCCAGATTGAAATTATTAGTCTATTTTTCAATTGGCAAATAAAAATTAGGTGGCAACCCTGCACAAATAGTTTCAGCGTATGCGTTTTCAAAGTTATTTCAGATTACTTTTTTTTTAGTTTCCGGCCCATACTATAACTATTTGTCTATTATATAATCCCATTCTTTACAAAAAAAATATTAAATGTATGGCAACCTTTAAAAATATTTTCATTGAAAACGTTTTTAAAGTTTTTCCATTTCCAAAAAATTTAATATGAGTGGCAACCCCCTAAAAAAGTTTATATGAGTGGCAACTCTCCAAAAATTTTCACTTTAAGTTTTTTCAAAATTTTTGGTACTTCGTTTTAAATTTTGGAAAAGAAGTTTATAAAAAATTTCAAACAGGTGGCATCTCAAAATTTTGTTGCGGGAAGAAATTTTATAAAAAAAAAACCAAAATAAAATTTTTACATTTACTCATATGTAATAGTTAGTCTATCGTATGTTTTTTATTACTTTATGGAAAATTAATTGGGTGGCAACATTCTAGAAATATATGCATTGTACACGTTTTCAAAGTTTTTTAATTGTTTTTACTAGTATATTGAATATATAAATATGTAATTCATCTCTCACTGACAAAAATAATTAAATATGTGACAACCCTGCATAAACATATTCACCGTAAGCGTTTTTAAACTACTTGAGTTTCATTTCTGCATTGTTGCATTTCATTTTAGAATTAAAATTTTTATAAAAAATTACAAACAGGTGGTATCCTTCAACTTTTTTTCAAAAAATTTATAAAAAAAAAACCGAAAAGTTTTATTTTTTCAAATCATCTTATTGATTTTTTTAGAACTAATATTTTCTTTTAGCGCTGATACACGCCCAACCAGTCAAAAATGCTTTTCTAACCTTCGAAAATATCTAAACTTGTCGACTACCCTAAATATGTTGAGGTCCTTTCTAAAATTCTTCACGCTTGAGGAAATTTAGTTTAAATCTAACCTTTTTTTAGTAAATTCTGTATTCAATCCTTTTTAAGGGGTTTCAATTTGGTCGCTTTTCTCAAGAGATCGCTTAGAATTTGAATCAAAGTATTCAAGGTTGGACAAAGATTCGACAAGAGACAGTCTCAGAATTCGACATTTTTTTCATTTGACTTTGATATTGTTTAGTATGATCCATGTTTCTGAACCATTGTAAATTGTGTATTATGAAAAGTGAGTGATCTTAATGGTCTTTGAGTTTTACTGGCGCCAACACTCATTCAGTAGTCATATTTACTTCAGATTCAAAATTCACAATACTTCGAATTGCTGTTCTAGGCCTCATTTGTTCTCATTTGGAGAAGCTGTAGCCAACTTTTCATTAGTAGGTTTCAGATTCAAAGAACCCTTTTCCATCATACAACTCCACTGCTAATTTATTTCTAATTAAAAATGGAATATTTTTTGAGGAATAAGCTAAGAAAATCTTTCAACAAGTAATCTGACTTAATTGTTGAAGTAATTTTTGTGCTTAATTAAAGAACAGATTTCTTCTTTGTGATCAATTATAATCCTATAGATCATTTTACCCCTGTTAATAATCTTTTTTCATATTTTTCTTAACTCATTCTCATAATCCATGACTTAAGTGAGAATAAAAATTCTCTCACAGTACTATAAATGGCATCCAATATAAGATCAAGTGCACTTGAACTATCAAACTAAAAATTCAAATATTACTGGCCCCCTTATCCAACTTCACTATCCACAATAAATTTGACATTATGACAATAATGATTACTGAGTCCCCACTTGGAAATATTAAACTCAAACACGTAGCTGCCTTAAACTATTATACTCATAAGAGTGAATAAAATTATATATGCCCGAAGCCTAGCGCCAACTTATTTCACCCGCTCTTTATTTATATTAAACACACCAAAGCGTAACGGCAACAACACCAACTCGGCTCACTCATTTTATTTAATTTTCATTATATATTTTTTATATGCCACACATATTTCATTAATATGCACGGCGGCGCGCTGCTGCAGGACCCTGGCGACCATGCGCCCACCCACTGGCCAAACCGCAGTCATTTGCGCGCCCACTTGTTAATGGCTGATGGACTCATCACACAGCGCTGGCGATGCGCGCGCGCCAGCGCTCGCTCACATTGAAATATGAAGTCGAGCGCATGCAAGCATTTCATTTCAATTGAGCAGCAACCGCGCGCCGCCAGCGCCAACATTGGTTAGCCGTTGGTTGATGGGCGCAACAAACCGGCGCGGCTAGTAGCTATTACCGGCAGCGCTTGAGTAGCAATGGCGCGGCGACGCGGCAACAACGTGCGGCTGGCAAAATAAACTGCACGCGTCTGCACTTGAACGCCCGCGAGCGGCCTGCTGGCTGTTGAATGGCTTGGTCAGTGGCGCGCTGGGTGAATGCGAGTTTGTTACTATGTGTATGTTTGTGTATGAGTGAAGTATGTGTGTGTGTACGCGTCCAGTTACAGCCTTTCGTGTTCTGCTGCAGGCGTCAAGCTCTTGCGCCTTGCTTTCGGCTTGATTCTTGTTAATAAAAATGTGTGTGTGTGTTTTGCGCACGTTTCTTTGTATGTGTGGGCTTCAATGTGTTTTGTCGAAATAAAAAAAGTTGCTGGAATTTTTCTTTAAAAAATGCTGCGTTCTCTTTATATTATTTGTTGTTGTTTTTTATTATTTATTCATATTTTTATTATGTTGCTGTTTCGTTGTAGGCAAGCATATTTTATTTTTATATTTTTTTTTGTGATTTTTTTGATGTTTTCTCATTTTTTTATATATTTTTTTTGCTGTCGGTTTGTTTATTATCCTTTTGAGTGATTTTCTGCTCGCCACTTCGGCTTCATAATGAAATATTTCAACGTTTCACGCGCTCGTTTGCTCGTTTCAATGTACTTTTTTACCGTTTTCACTACGTTTTGGTGTTTATTTATTTTTTATTAATTTTTTTGTATTTTTTTTTAATTCTTCCCTCCTTGCACAACTTTTTGTTTGTTTTATTTTTAATTTTTCTTTAATACTCCTTAATATGTACCTTTTCGGTTTACCCAGCGTTGCATTTCATATTAATTTCCTTTTAATTTTACATTCTGTATTTTTAATGTTATTTTCTTTCTATTTTCTGCATTTAATATTTCACTCGCATATTGTCTGTTTGCATCATTTTCATTTCAATTTCATATCAAATTAAAGAATTCCATGAATTTTTGCGCTTTTGTTCTTCCAGCGTCGACGAAGATGCGCAGAAGTTAAATATAGCATACATACATACACATATATATACATACTTACAAACATATATCCATTCATACAAACATAAATACACACACCCTCTCAATCACAATACCAAATTCAGCTTTCTTCACTCAAGCTCTCTACATGCCCTCTTTACACAGACGCACACGTGCACACATCCATTATATTCTACATCCAGGTACACACCTATTCCAGCATTTGTGTACTTTTCAAATAAACATACGCAAGCATACATTGTTTGCTCATAAATAAAGTCAAAAAATAAAAAAAAAACGATATCTTTCCACGCGCCGAGTAGCTTGGCTGTCTGCCTGTCTATCTTCCCATCATCTCTCAACCCATCTAATCAGCCAGTGGCCGTTGTAGCAACATCGGCTTGTCTGTTCTCTAATTTATTTATTAGACTTTTTTTATTTTTCCGTGGAATCTTTACTTTTTAAGAAATTATGACGATAAAAAATGGGTCAGAGAGCTGATTATATGTGCCGATGCTTGTTTACGGCTTGCTAGATCAGTTTCAAGGCTATATTGATGAAGGATTTGTTGGAAATATCCATCAATATTAGATTTGCCTTCGAAAAATATAGTATATTGTTATATATAATTTCCAGTTAAGCCTGCAGGGTGCATATGCCCACATAGGTCCAACTAATGTACTACAAAAAAACGTTTTTTTGACATTTAGGTTAAGTCAGGTTAGATTTGATGGATGATACCTCACCGTGTTGAGAGTAAGAGAAAAATACTTTTCATCAAGATTACTCCAAAGAAAAATCTTATAGTTTATTATAATTCAAATGGCTGGCTGTCGAGAGATCTTCAAACCTACACTATAGGAATAATCTCATGTAGACAACCTAGCATACAAATACATGCTATATTACCCTTCAAAGCAAGAAAGTCATAAAAACATAGCAACGACTGAACTAGAACACTGAGATGATGGCAGTGAAGAACCTTGAACACACCGCTTGATCCCAAATATGAAAAATCTGTGCCATGAATACTTCTTTGTCCATAACTCCAATCTTCAACTAATATTGTTCTTTTAAAGCTTACGTATTTGAAAAGCATCACTAATCAAACAACGAAAATTGTGACACCTATGAAAGTATTGGAAAATCTTAAGCTTACCATCTGTTCATATTTGAATCGAACTGTGATGGCTCAACGAGACGTTGGTTGATCAGTATGAGATCGAAACTGTAGAATGCAGGAATGACGCACCAAAATTACCCGAAAAAACCAAAATTCATTGAAGGCACTGAAGGTCATCACGGTTAAGGCTTATAACAATTGTATGGAAAAAGGAATGAAGTGTCGGCTTGCTAATATTGCTAGCAGTGCAGAAAATATAGCAGCCGTAGCATAGAGTGCGCACGAAAACCTTTGAGAGTCGATTTGTCACCGTTCGCAGCAACTTGGACTGATGTATGGAACGACTTGGCGCATTTTACGTCCAGATCTTCAATTGAAAAACAAAATACAACTTTTGCAAGAACTGAAACCGCTTGACCTTCCCAAGCGACATCGCTTCGCTCTATGGGCTCTTGCATAGTTCCAAGAAGATCCAACGTTTTCGAGCAAAATTTTGTTCAGGAATGAGGATCATTTCTGGCTCAATGCCACTTCTCACACATCGCATCGTGAGCAGATAATTTCACGTTTTGGGCCAGTGAATTGGCCACCATTATCGTGTGATATCACACCGTTCGACATTTTCCTTTGAGAATATGTAAAGTCTAAAGTATATGCGGACAATCCCGCTTCGATTCATGCCTGAGAGCAAAACATCACGCGTGTCATTCGCCAGTTATTAGTCGATGCTCGAAGGAGTCATCGAAAATTGGACTCAACGGATGGAACATCTGAGACGTAGTTGCGGCCAAAAAGAGATAATCTCCACAATGCCAAAGAATGTTTCTTCGAATGATAATAAGTTTCTGTGTTTTTTCTTTAAACAAGTAGGGAACCTGGAAATGTATCACTCTTTATTAACTCACAGTACTGGTTAAATAAAGGTAAAAATAAACTTTATATTTTTTAGCATATATTTTTTCTTTAGTAGGAAGTGTGCTTTTGGCATTGTGCTTAACCGAAGTACATTCTCTCGATAAGTATTTGGAAAATGCCACCTTTCATATGAATTTCATATTCATACCTTCAAACTACAGTGGTTTAGTAGAGCATGAAGTGGATATTTTTTTTCCATTTAAGTCACTCGTCTTGAAGTTATGCGACATTATAGGGTTATATAAATTTATATTGTACGCCAAACAACTAATAGATTTTAATGAGTTCACTTTTCGTTAAAGAAAACACTTTTGGTGTGATATTGTGGCGAGGAAATCAGATTCATGTTCTAATAAAGCTGTGTCTAAATTTTAGAATTTTTTCCACTCTGGTATATAAACGAATATAATTTATGTACTCAGCTCCATTGGTTATGTTTGTGAGGTGTGATATAAATCTGATGATTATCTGATCTAATTATTATTTTCATTTCAGCGTCACATAAATAAAGTACTTAAACCATCGTAAAGCAATGATCGGGTGACTTGAGGTTCTTAACGGCAGAAAACTTGCGAAGGTTTGAATATTGAAATTGTGAAATACATAAAAGAATAATATAATAATAAATCATGCGTCTAATTTTTTGTCATTCGCAGTATATGAGCACTCCCGGTCCCCAAATACAGATACACAGATATAAAGATATACATATATACATTCACATAGAAATTTCTTTCGACGCTGCTGATTAGTCATCCACAAATGAACACAAAATGAGCAGGCAAACAAGCAAACGCAGGCAAAAATAAATCCAACGAAAGTTTTAAAAACCGAAAAATGAAAAAAAAACATTCAAAGCAAAAGAATTAATTCAAAATTTTAACGATTCCAAGAATTTTTTTAAAGTTTAGACCGCAGCAAAAGACACGGCAGCGGCGACAACAGCAGTGCCACAAGCAAAACAATCACGAGCGACAACGAAAATAGCAATGCGAACGGCTGACAGCGACAACAGCAGCAACAACAACAAAAGCAACAGCAAGAAAAACATCTAGAACAACAACAACAATAATAAACGGCATGCTGTTGGTCGTTGTTTAGGCTGGCGATGCGCGGCGCACGGTCTAATGTCGCTGCGTTGATTAAATATGTGTGCAGGAACACACACATAATCATACATAAATATATACATACATCTATGGTATATTTTTAAAAAGTTTAAATGCACATATAAACCTATATAAACCTGTAAGTAGCTGCACACTAACTGTTTTCGTGCCTCTATGTACCTATTTTTATGGACAGCGGCGTACTTGTAGCGGTGCGCCACCATGCCACAGCGTTTAGAGGCAGGCAGCAGCACATGAAAGTCAAAAATAGCAACAGTACTAGAGGCAGAAGCAGCATGAAAATAAAAACAATTGGAAAATCAACTAACAGGAACTCACATACATACACACATATACATATGTATAACTTAGCAACAACAACAACAAATCATTTGCAAAATAAATAAACATACGCTTGCTGCTGCAGCCTCCACTGCCAGCTTATGGCGCAAGACGCAGCGGCAGAGGAGGAAGAAGAAATTGAAATTAGAAATATTGGCATTGAGTTGCGACAGGAGCGGGGGCAGCAGCGCCAAGCAGGAAGCAATGAAGCAACATATTGCGAAATGCGTATGCTCATATTATATATAGAAGTATTAGGCTGTGTGCTTGTATATACATACATATGTATATAAAAGTGCCTGTATGTATGATTGTGTGTGTGTGCTTGAACAGCCGCCGAAATTTATGTATCACATCCGCTTTCGCGCGCTGCCTTTGTAGCGTCCATAAAATGGGCGAAATCGGCTAAAATTAGAGAACGATTAAATTTTTATAACTAAATCAAATATGCCTGCGTTTGAGGAAGTAAGTTCACTAATAGCAAGTCAGCACTGATTTTTATGAAAATGTAGACATTAGAGGAAGCAATTCAAAACATTTGCAGAAGTCGTTAATGTCAAGAGAAATTTATTATGGAAATAGTTTACTACTTAGATTTAAAAGTATTTCTATTTGAAGATTTTTGTTTATAAAAGACCCTGTGAAAATTACATTCATATAAAGTAGATGATCAACGTGACGAGCTGAGTCGATCCCGTCGGTCTGTCTATCTCTATATACCCGAACTAATTCCTGAGTTTTTGAGATATCGATTTGAAATTTTCCACACGTCCTTTACTTCCAAAGAAAATGCTAATTTGTCGGAACTGCCGATATCGGACTACTATAGCATATAACTGCCATCCATACTCAATAATCAAAATCAAATCCTTGTATGAAAAACTTGTTATTTGACGAAATTTCAGAAAATTTCAAGAAATTTCACATAGTCTATTGCCTAAGGCAATATATATAATATATGCATAAGGTGTAATATACGTAAAAAATGACTGAAATCAAACCACTATAGCATATAGTTGCCATATAAACTGATCGATTAAAACGAAGTCCTTATGTGGAAAACTTTTTTATTTGACAAAACCTCATCATGAAATTTGTCAGGGATACTTTTTTAAGTAAAGGTCATAATATTTGGAGAAATTTTTCAGATCCGTATAATATGGCATATAGCTGCCCTACAAACTGACCGATCAAAATCGAGTTAAGTATACCTTCATATCCTTTCAAGCTAAAGGAAGTGCACTTGTGGAGGCTATTATCACTTCGATACAGTCGAAGTTAATTTGTTTTTCTTAAGCGGGTATTCTACTATAGAATTTCGAAAAATTCGATTTTTTTCATATATTTAAAGTTTAGACCCTTAAGAACATATCCTCCAAAGGATTTCTAAAAATTAAAATTATTTTAATAGCTACAGTTACTTTAGTTTAGTACCTAGCCCGGTTCGGCTTGACTCAGTTTTGTAAACGCGTTTTTCTCGAAACTACTTTTTTCCACACAATACTGGCATTATCTCAAGTTCTATACAACCGTTTTACTTGAAATTTTGTGTGAACCTTCTTTATATAATCTTTTATCCTTCCTACCAGCATCGTATCAAAATTTTTGTTTTTAATATTTAAAAAAAATTCAGAAATTTCAAAAAAAAAAGCGTAAAAAATGATTTTTATTTTCAGGCAGTCGCCATTTTTCAAAAAGAAAAAAAATTTTCGTCTTCCCTGAGGTAGGGTCTGAGGCATCCTTACTGATTAAGATTTTCTTTTGATTTTTGTTTCAGACCACCAGGAGAGTCAGGATCAATGTCACCAGGATGCGCCATTGTTTTTTACACCTGCCTCTCCCAACCTCTAATTATTTTAATTTTTAATATTTTTTTGTAAAATTTTTTCTGTATTCTTAAGATATCAATAAAAACACCATAAAAAAATGGATAGTAAAAATATTTTTTTTTTTAATAAAATTCAAAAAACTGCCCAAAATTTGAATTCTAGAATAGAATACCCCCTTAAGTATGTGTATGGAAGCTCAGAGGAGTCCAGATCTGATTCTACCCATTTTCGATACACCGATATATGTACCATTGTCAGGAGAGGATTCTCTCCAAATTTCAATTGCACATCCCATGCATTGACCGATACTTTCGGTAAAAAGTCAACTATAGATACTGAGGTTAATATATTGGGTACCTAAAGGCTTAAATAGTTTTGGTTGGATTTGAACAATTTTCTTTCAAATTTTTATCTTATTTTGCCAATTTTCGTACTGTGGCATGAGAATGTGCGAAAAACAGCACGTACCAAATTTGGTTGAAATCGGTAGAGCATGACCCTAAATATGTGATTTCACTTAAAAGTGGGCGGCACCACGCCCATCGTCCAATTTTGACCCCGACTCCAATAAAGTGCTGTTATACCATATCGGAGGCAAAATTTAATGTCCCTCTTTACTTCGATTTTTGAGCGGCTTTGGCGTGACTTTTATTTGGTTTCTGCTAATTTTTTTCCTCCATTCCAATGAATGTTGACTTTTTTGCGTATCAAGCTCATAAACCCATGTCTCATCAGCAGTTATAATACTCTCCATGAATGTGGGATGGAAATTCGTATAATCAGGCATGTCCAAAGATATCTGTTTCCGGTACTGTTTTTGAAAAAGTTCAGTTTTATCGTGACGAGTCGAGCAAGAACGCGTTTCAAACCCAAAATATTGAAAAAAATACTTAGAGCGGACTCGCGAGAGATGTCGAGCGCTCTTGCCATCTCTCAAGTACTTTCTTAATGCTTTTCAAGAACCATATCCTTCACTTTGTTCATATTTTCATCAGCTGAAGAGGTAAGAACTCGTCCAGAACCAGGCATTTCTTTAATGATCTCTCGACCGTCTTAGAAGGCTTGATACTACTCGTTGTGGCTTGTGTTTTTTGATAAAACTCTGTAGCAACTATAGAAGCTTAGATTGTGGTGAGAGAAACGATATTTTTCTTTACGCCTCGAGTCATTATGTGCTTATCATTAGATGAAATACAATTCGTTCCGATACAAAACCAAAATTGAACGGTTGACGAGGCTTATATGGACCTTAAGGTTTACTAGCAGTTTACTCATGATCCTTGTTGGATTATTGCTAAAATTTCATAAGAATAAATTCTAGCTTCTAGCTTCTCAACCTTACATGCCATCAAAGGTAACACAAACAATTCTATTGGCTTGACTTTCTTTTGTATTTTATGATTAGCTTAACTCCAAGTTAGACGATTGAGGTCAAGAAAATTTTGTATTGGAAAAAATTGCATTGTTTGAAAATATAAATATAATGTCGCATTATGTTGTATAGAGAAAGATATTTTTTTTTAGAATCATTCTTTAGTAAAGTCAAAACTATTTTAATTTTTTTATAACAAAAAACATAAAACTTCACTTTAGACCCCAAAAAACTAAATGAACGATTTTTTAAAAAGTCTGGCAAATCAAAAGGATTGAGGTTTAGGAAATCTGCTCTCAAAATTGCACTCCTAGATTGACGAATCAGACAGCGGTGACAAAACTAAAATAAACGCAAATAAATCGCCAAACAAAAGGAAAGAAAAATCTGAAATCAAATGGAAAATATTGTCGAATTTGACGTAGCGAAATTCTGTTCTTAGTGCAAAGAATTTTGCCGCGTAAAAATGTTGCAAAAATTTCGCAAACGAGCAGATTGCTACGCTTCGCTTTTGGCGCGAGGCCAACAAGAAAGCGTGCACACACACACACTGGCGCACAAGCGATTAAAGCCAAAAATAAACTCGAGGAGAGTGAAAATAGTACAACTGCATATACATACATACAGACATATGTATGTATGTACATAGTGCATATAAAAGTTGATATAAATGGAAAAATTACTAAATAAACAATTGCATTAGATACAGAAAATAGAAATCGCTTTCAGCTGCGTTCTTAGAATTTGAGCGCAGACCACGCAACACGGACGCGGCACAACGTAGCGTGTAGCTATAAATGCATGTGTATGTGTGAGTGTACAATTTAAAATTATTTGAGTGTTTGATGTTTCGATTTATAGATCGAATGTTGCTTGAAATTTAGTTTTGAGGAAATCAAAATTTTATGAAATTAGATTAGGAGGGAATTTAGAAACTATTGAACGATTTATTATTATTTTATTACAATTTGAGGGTTTTTTGACGCTTTGAGTTTATAGATTTTCCTCAAAGGCGCTGAAACTGGTATTTATCAACGATAAGCTTTTCACTCGATCCGAATCGATCTCGTACTACTTCTTATAGTTGGAGTATAGATTTACGTCAATCGTGACTCAGAAATTCTGAAAATATTACTTGACAAATTATTAACTCCACTCTTGTAGGATCAAAGAAAAAGTAATAACAAAGTATAATTTTTTAGTCATATCATCCTAAATGTAGGCATCATTTTTTTCCACAAGTGAAATAAATTTATCTTTTTCAAGTCACACACCTAACTTGATTATATGGAAAATATTGAATTTTTATTAGTGGTCCTTTCTTATTTTTTTTTCAAAATGATTACGTAAATATTCGCTATATCTATCATAACGATTAAAAGTTTTTGAATATGTACATGATATAGAGATAAATCGAAGCCACACACCTAATTTGATAATAAAGAAAAGATTGCATTCCTATTACTGGTCCAAGATATTTTTCTTTTTCTTTGAAAAACTAATAACTCCAATATTACACGATCAAAGAAAAAATATATATAAATTATAATTTTGAGCTACAGTTTCAAATCATCCTAAATATAGGCAACATTTTTGCATACAAGAAAAATAATACATCTTAGCGAAGTCACATACCTAATTTAATTTTCGGGTGAAGATCGCATTATTTTTAGCTTTAAATAAATATCAAATCATACAGCCAATTTGATTGTAGATTGAATCTTTGTTATTCATTCAACAAATATTTTGGCTCTTTTTTTTTGAAAAGTTGTTTTTATTTTATAAGATCCTAAATGTAGACAACATTTTATTCCTCCAGAAAAATTACAACATCTTGGCAAAGTTGCACGCCTAATTTAATTATACGGACAATATTAAAAAGGCTAAATTAAGACAGATCAAAGTAGTTTAATAATTAGCTTTTATCTAAACTATGTACAGGGTGGGTCATATAAAATTTTAATTGAAAAAGTCAATAAAAAAACGGCTTGATATTTTTCAAAGGTCTAACATTTATTTAAAAGGTTGTTTTATGAAATTTATTTGTGGAAAACAATTTCGGACAAATGACCACCAAGGCTGAGTTTACAGTAGCTTATCCGATCCACCCAATTTTGGAGTACTTTCTCGATGGCTTCAGGCCTTATGGCAGCTACAGCAGCTTGAATCTTGTACTTTTGATCTTAAATTGTTTCTGGATGGTTGGCGTAACATTTGTCTTTAACAGCTCCCCACAGAAAATAGTCTAACGGAGTTAAATCGCAGCTTCTGGGAGGCCAATTCACATCACCTCTTTTGCTGATTGTGCGATTTTCGAAGATAGGGCGTAAAAGATTGAGTGTAGCGTTTGCTATATGGCACGTAGCGCCGTCCTGCTGGAACCAAATGTTGTCCAGGTCTTCCTCTTCAATTTGCTTGAAGAAAAATTCAGTTAACATTGCGCGATATCGCTCACCATTGATAGTTACGGCGGTTCCTTCTTCATTTTCGAAGAAAAATGGGCCTATGATTCCACTAGACCAAAATCCGCACCATAAAGTGATTCGTGCTGGTTGCATTGGCTTCTCGACGATCTCTGTGCCCCAAATGCGGCAATTCTGCTTGTTAACGTAACCGTCGAGGTGGAAATGAGCCTCGTCCGAAAAGATGATTTTTTGGTAAAATTGACCATCCTCAGTCAAACGAACTTTGGAAAAAAGTTTTCAATATTTCCCAGTTTTCTTCTAGTGAATAGCGACCCATTTCGTAAATTTTAGACGTTTGACTGAATATCTGTCACTTTCCGAATGGTATTTGTCGTTTCCAATGTCGAAATATAGATAATTCGAATTTAAAACGTTAGATGGCCCACCTGTTAGTATGAGCTATAATATTTAGAAAGAGCTTGACAAGGAGTATGTTCGAGTATTGATAAAACAAATATTCACATGAAATATATTGACAGACGAAAAAGCGGTTCAATGGCTTTATCCGTTCATTGGGCAGGCTAAGTCACTGCTAAGAAATGTTTTATGAGCAACTATGATAGCTGATATTTTGCTGTTGCCAGAACTAACAAAATTCGCATTGGAGAGAAATCGGCCACTGACGCCTCATAGAAAGTAATAGCTAAAGAGCATTGCCAGATCGCTAAAATTGCTGCTTAATTTAAAAAAAATTAACTACGCACCACGTCTAGGACGGCCATCAACATCAACTTATCAATAAAATAAAGGAACAGGTGCTGGAGAATCGACGACTAACAGTCAGAGATCTTTCTGATATCTTTGGAATATGGGAAAGATCAGTGCAAACCATTTTGAAAAATAATTTGGGCCTAAGAAAAGTGAAAGCACGATTGGTTGCAAAATTACTCAATTTTTTCGAAAAGCAACGTCGCGTTAACGTCTGTGAAGCAATGCTTTCCTACTAGCAGAATGGCATGAAAAGTATTATTACTAGCGATGAGTCTTAAGTCTACACTTACGATCCGGAAACAGACGATCAATCGGCCGAATATCATGGCAAAGGTGATTATCGTGGTGTGGTGCACGCTGAATTCCTTCCGACCGGCCAAACTGTCAACAAGGAACACTATTTCCGTATTATGCGTAATTTTCGCGAAGCTAATCGTAAAAATATGCCGGAATTATGGGCTGAAAGCTCTTGGTTTTTGCACCACGATAATGCATCGTCGCATACTGCTTTGATTCTTCGTGAGTTTTTCGTCAATTTTCAACCAATATCGTGCCACAACCAAGTATTCACTTCAATTAGCTCCGTGTGACTTTCAGATTTTCTGCAAACTCAAACGACCGCTCAGCGGAAACCGTTTGGATGAATTGAATTAAATCGCTACATGCATTGGAGGCTATTCCGAAAATTGATTTTGACTTTTTCGAGGATTGGAAAAACGCTGGCACCTGTGTTTCGCGCCCAAGGGGGATTACTTTGAGGGCGAGGACGTAGATTTTGAGGAATAAATTAGGAATTTTAAAATTATGAACAAAGTCTTACTGATTTTTGCTCACAGACTATCAGATATAGACACCATTTTTACCATTACTACGATGCTTAACTTTGTATATAAACTAATTTTGTTAAAAAATAAAATATTAAAAAATTATTAAATAAGCATATAAAATTTTATAAAAATCATGCAAATAAAGCATATATTTTCATCACATTAATACGAAATCGAGTTGTGGCTTGTAATTAGTAGTTTTTATTGAGAGCTCATTTTCGTAGTAAATAACTGTATTTTATAATTTACCCACACATTGTGAGTACTTCACATATTTAAGGCCACAACGGATTTTTCTCAAAACACTCGAAACTCTTCAATGCAACATAAGCGCACACATACACAGACGCACACATCTACACATACACTCATAGTTTAATAACATGCAACTTGCTCGGTCGCTTGTCGAACGGGTTGGTGTTGAAATTTTCATTTTCATTTTCATTTGAGCTTTCATACGGCGAGCCACTTCATTCATTTATTCAGTTATTCACGCATTCATGCAATTATTTCACTACACTTGAAATTATAATTGAGTGTCCTTCAATTAATGCGCTGTCGACCGTGCATATACATATGCTGATTATATATGTGTGCGTGTGAAAGGGTGAAAATACGCACGCACACATACGCATGTATTTTATGTAATTTTATATTGAAGCCAAATAAAAATATTTCATACATTAAAGCACCCTACGTGTACAATGCTTAAAAAAATTATTTATTAAATATGTTTGTATATATGTATATGTAAATTTTAATTTTATATATTTTTACCACTGAAATTGCTTGAAATTAATTTTTGTTCTTGTGATTTGTTCGCAAGTGTCCATTTCGCAACTTCCATTCATAGAATTGCTTGACTGATATATTTTATTTTTATACCCTAAACGGGGTGTACTTTTAGGCTTGACAGGAAATTCGTTATACGCAGCAGGAATAACTGGAGACACCTCGAAGGATAAACATATATAAGTGATCAGCGTCACAAGCTGAGTAGTTTTAGCCGTGTGTTCATCTGGGTGTCTTTGTATGGCAGACGAGGCCAGTTTTTAAGATATCAAACTGAAATTGGGCACATGCCTTTTTCTCTCTAAGAAGCTGCTAATAGGTCGAAACCGCCGATATCGGACTACTATAGATTATAGCTGTCATACAAACTGATCGATGAAAATCAGGTTATTGTATGGAGAACTTTTTTATTTGTTGAAATATGTTCACGAAATTTGACATGCATTATTGTCCAAGATCGCAGTACAATCTCTAAAGAAATTGTTCAGATCAGATAACTAAAACACATAGCTGCCATACAAACTGAACGTTCGGATTCAAGTGCTTGTACGAAAAACTTTTTTATTTGATGAGATTTCTTCGCGATATTTTGCACGGACTATTTTCTAAGGCAACTCTAAAATATCTGTAGAAATTGTTCAGATCGGACGAATATAGCATATAGCTGCCATACAATTGACTCAGCCAACTCAGAATTAAAATTGTTTTATACCCTTTTCTGCTATAAGAAACACGCCTGTGAAGGTTATTATAGCTACGCTGCAGCCGAAATTAGAGTTTTTCCTAGTTTATTTGATTTTTATTTATTTTATTTTATTTTATTTTTTTTAACTTTTCTATTATTTTATTCTTTATTTTACTATTTTTTAACCTTTTTACTACACATTCACGGGTTTTGCTTTTCACCAGTTATCACATAAAATTATTAATTGCAGAATCAATGCCAAAACTACAATTAGTTTTGTTAAATGCAATGCAAAAAAGTGGTTTCGAATAAATTCATGCAAGTAATAAAATTTCACGCACTTGAATTGAGTTCACACGCTAGTTTTCTGTGCATGAATGGCAGTGCACTTGAATACTGAACAGATTTATGGTTGGTATGTGAAGGGTTAATTATAACAGCTACTTGTTGTAGAAACATAAAAAACTGGATTTACGTTTTTGCGCGCTGAAAAGGTAGTAGTTCAGGAAAAATGTAATAATGGCGGCAAAAAATGCTACTGATACTGCAGGCAGCCTTTGTAGTAAAGCTAATGCCATAAAAATTTGAAAAGATAATTTGAAGCCTCTTAAATATACTTATAGATTTAAGCATAAGCTTGCTTGTAACAGCATTGAAACATGGTCTGTGTGGATAAATGTGATATTAAAAAAACTTTCTATGTAAAAAAATATTAAAATTGCCTAAAAGTATGCTTCAAAATTACTAATAACTATTTTTAATCACTTCTATTCTATTCTATTTGTATTATTTTTAATATCATTAAACTATCTGTTACGATTTCCTTCAAAGGATTGTAGAACTATTTCGTTAAAAATCAATAACACATTAGATTTGATATCGAAAATACCTCAGTTAACAATTTCAAGCTCGCTAAATGTATGCTTCAACATTTTATGAGTACTCAGTACGTATTCTCCGGATTTGTTCTCAAAAGGCTTTTCCTCAGACCTAAAGTATACACTTTTCTATGTAAAAAATATCAAAATTGCCTAAAAGTATGCTTCAAAATTACTAATAACTATTTTTAATCGCTTCCATTCTATTCTAGTTGCATTATTTTTAATATCATCTAATACTATCTGTTACGATTTCCTTCAGGATTGTAGAACTATTTCCTTAAAAATCTGTAACACATTAGTTTTGATATCGAAAATACCTCAGTTAACAATTTCAATCCCCCTAAATGTATGCTTCAACATTTTATAAGTACTCAGTACGTATTCTCCGGATTTTTTCTCAAAAGGCTTTTGCTCAAACCTCAAGTATACAATGGCCAAAAAGCAATCTAACGACAATGAAGAGGTTATCGTTGAGACTAAGATATTCAATAATTTATAAGGAGTCAAACAACGCAAAGTATATTAATTAATGTAATAAGTTGACTTAACATAATCTGAATGGCAAAAATATATTTATATTGATTATCGCATTTTTGGTTCCGATCGTCTCCGGATTGGTTTAACTCCAGGTATCAGCCTCTCATATTTAATATTTTGTATACAGAGTTTATATAAAACTGATTAAAAATATGTCCTCACGTATAGGTCAGCATCGTCAAAAGTTTATCTAATCACGTCCAGGGGCGTGACAATCCACTAGAATGCTCAAGGGTTAATTTGCTCTATTTTTCGTGTTTTTCGCGTCATCTAGCGGCCGGAGGCTGTAAGCTAAATAGGTGAAGCAATCAATATGGATCGTCTAGAGGGCCTTTACGGCTTTCATTTTGCCATATCTATTATAGCCATTCATATTTTTTTTTACTTTTATTTTACACAAGTTTTTTGATTCTTACCAATAGCTGCAGTAACCATCTCCAATAATAAATTCGCTTACTACGGCTATAAAGCGCTTGAATAAATGAGGGGAGATGACTGTGAAGCTATGCTATTGAAATCAAAAATTATTACATAACATAAAGAAAGAATATGAAACACAAAATTAAAAAAAAATGAAAAGAAATTTGGCTTCATATACATGTACACACACATATACACAGACAGTGGCATACTATATGTAGAAACCTCATAAAAACATGTAAAATTATATGCAATAAGAAACACTACAGCAATCGACAGAGAAAGCCAGAACAGAACCCTGCGAGCACAAGCGGTGAAAGGCCATCAAAATAGCTCGGAAAAGGCAGGAGGGGTGTGGAGCCGACAACGCTGGCAATCCATTGAAATGAAGCGAAATTCCACGGAGTCGATTGGCTGCAATCAGTTGACGAAACGAACGGACCGAAGCCGAAATGCACCGCTCTGAATTCAGAGACTGGTGAACAGAGAGTATGTGTGTATGTAAATACGTATATGCGAGCAGAAATACAAGTATAACAATATGCAAGCCCACACAAAAACAAAAGCAAACAGCACAAAAGCACACGGTTTTGATTAAAAGAAACACCAGCCAACAGACAGACCGTACGGCAGCCAGCCGCAGAGCGCCTCACAGTATGCAACAGTCAGTGCAGTGCAGCGCAAATAAAAGAGTGTGCGTGGTAGTAACAAAAAAAAACACCAACAAACGAGTTGGCAGCGGCAACAATTACATTGGCAGCAACATCTCAATGCAAATGAAATTGTAAAATTCAGCGTTCGCTTGAGTGAAATAATAAAAATCGCAACTTCAATTTGATGCTGCAGCAGTGACTGGTTGGCCACGGCGTATGAGCAACAGTCGGCCATGCATGTGCGGCGGCTGCATACTCGTGTGTGTATAGTATATACTATAACTGTAAGCGATTTTCGTGTGCATGGCTGCTGAATCAGTGAGTTATTCATATGGCTTATAATTAAATACTTGGATTTTCAACGGAGCTTAATAAGCTCACAGCGGCGACGGAAGCTGTATATGTATCTAGGCGGATGGCACTTTAAAATTTTTTTGTAGAAAATTAAAATGCAGTCTAAAGAAATAAGAAGGGATTTTTATATATTTTTTATATAATATTTAATATAATATTTATAGTAATTACGCTAATAGTTACTTGTAGGTTTAAAAAAGGTTTCAAAAGCGGTGGCTGTACTTTTTTGAACAGACAAATTCTAAGCATTCTAGTTAAAAAATATACTCGTACTGTATCGGGACTGTTCTAGAGAGTGCTAAGTTAATGCTTTGTAAATCCTACTTTGAAAAAAAAAAAATAGAAAACCGTTAACTTTGGTGGCACTGAAGTTATTTTACTCGCAATAGGTGCCTTTTCTTAAAAGATTTTGCTTGGTCAGTTTGTATGACAGCCATATTCTATACTGGGTCGATCTGAACAGTTTCTTCGGAGATTGTACCGTTTCTTTGGATAACAATATATACCAATTTTCATGAAGATATCTCGTAAAATGCAAAAGTTTTCTATATAGGGACTGCATTTTGATCGGTTGGTTTGTAGGGCAGCTATATGCTACAATTGTCTGATCCACACAATTTACTCAGAAAATAAAGCTTTGTCTTGTACAATAATCTGTGCTAAAGTTCATGAAGATATCTCGTAAACTGACAAATTTTGCCATATAAGAATTGAATTGCGATCGATCAGTTTGTATGACAGCTATATGCTATAGTGGTTCGATATCGGCGATACCGACAAACAAGCAGCTTCTTGATGAGAAAAGTCCTTTGGATAAAATTTCAGGTCGATATCTCGAAAACATAAAGACTAGTTATATCTTATAGATTTATGAATCGCTGTGACAGATTTTTGAGCAAGAAAGTATTAATTAATCGATATAATGCATTCCGTCACAAATCAATGTCATGAATTAGACTTCGAAATGCATCCACTGCCGCCATAGCTTCCAGGTCCGTCTTCAAGAGAATTTTTCTTAACCGCAGATCTCAAATAAAGCATATTCAAAAAGATGTCTGAAGTTGAAGACCAATTGTACTACAAAAATCCTATCGTAATGTTGTAAGATCACATGAACCTTTTATCGACCCAGATTTGCGCAATAATAACATCAAATTTTTACAAAGTAATATGCTTTTCTTTAGCTTCGAGCCGAACTCATGACTATGAAAAAAATTTTTTAAATACATTTTGAAGTGAAGTGTATTGATCTCAGATATTTAAGCGCATTCCTGGTAAGAAATTTAAAAGAGTATTTTTTTTATATTTAAATATTTTTTGTCATTTAAAAAAGTACTACTTTTGAATCATAAATATATCATAAATATCTTTAAAACTAGCTTTAAATGAATATTTCAAATAATTTTGGAGTTACAGCCTTCTAAAGTCTAACGCTCAGTTGATCAGCTCCATTGGCTGATCTGTATAGGCTTTTTTTCTCAATACCAAATGTTTCAAAATTGCTGATTGCACACTCGGCAAGCAAAAACGACAAAAATTTTGCATAAATTGAGCTTTTTATATAAAAAAAAGTCGCCATTATGGCAACTTTCAGAATTTTTTCCCGCCCTGGATCAATGTAAATAGAATAACTTCTAGTAGAGATTTTTATATTTTGGGAGTTCCGTCTGCAGTGGAGGCCGAGTCATAAAAAAAATAATTTTTTTTTTCCAAAAATATTAGTTTTAAAAATAATTTTTTTTTTTCCAAAAATATTAGTTTTTTATCGCACTTTTTTTACGCCGTCAATGTCTATGGCTACCTAACCTCAAATTTATTTCTTTCTGTTACTTTCTGTACTTATTATAATACATTTCACAGAGTGAAAAACTCCCTACTGGTTGTTACCATAAAGCTTGCCAACTCTCTCATAACACCACACGTTTCACCTGCCTCCAGTACAGTGCACAAATGCCTCGCAATGCCGACACCGAGCCACATTTTAATTATTTGCTTCATAAAATTTCCTACACCAAAAGATTTTCGCTGACGAAATGCTAAAACAAAAGTACTCAAATTCCTTCGCAAAGAGTAAACAACTTCATAAATGTGTGAGCACACACACATACATACATATTCAACATCCATACAAGCATATGCACATACATATGTACTCTTACAACCTCAGATGCCGCTATATGCCGGCCAGCGTGTTGTGTACGAATGGCGGTTAAGGTTACTCATACGTCATGTCGTCAATTTCCAGTTTCATTGCCATTTGTTGCAAAATAAAACAACAATGCAAACTAAACGCACCAAAAAGCGATAAAATCACAGAAAATTAGATTTCACTCGCTACGAAGTGGGGAGATAGGCTGAGAGAGTGAGCATTATAAGGGAGAGAGAGGTGCGCTGTGAGGCGCGCAAAAATTTTGCAAAAAATTTCATAGCAATATTTCGCTGCACTAATTTACTATGCATTCCAAGTGCAAAATATTTGCAAAATAAGGCATTTCACAGCACAGCGCCGCCGAAACTCACCTCCACCCCTGCTCACCGGCATAGCAATGCTGCTGCTGGGAGAGATTTACTTTTACGTTTTGTTGTCATTGCGTTGCCAGCTAACAGGGGGAACAACGTAATTTCAGGAAATGCAATGCAGAGGTACAACAAAAACAGAAAAATAACAGAAGTACTGAAGAACAACAACAACACGATACGATAACAACAACAACAAAAAGAAAAAAATAACAAACATACAAAATAGCAACAGCAAAAAGAAAAAAACAGAAATGCAAAAAAGCAACAACAACAACAAAGATACGAAAAAAACAACAAAAACAACAATAAATATCAGCAGCAACTTAAAAGCGTAGAAATCCCTCAAGAATAGCATTAAAAAAATAACAACAACACCAAGAATACAAAAACAATAACAGCAAAATGATAACAACAACAACAACTTGAATAAAAAAAAAATGAAAAAATGCACAACTGAAATGAAGTTGGCAATGAAAAAAGTTCTGTAAATGCTGGCATCACGTGCGGTAGCACCGCTGTGGCACAGGCTGGGTGTGGCAAGTTGGTGAGGCAAGACGGAAATGCAGCAAAAATTCATAAAATCATTTTTACAACTCCATTTCAGCAAGCACAAGCACCAGCGAGTGTGGGTGGCATGCAACTTGCTGGCATACACATGCGCAAAAAGAAAATCACAAAAACAAAAAAATTTCAGTTGTACAAATAAACAGAGCGAATTTCGCCGGGCAATGAAATGTGGCTGCTGGACGAAATGAAAACGGAAAAATATTTGCAACATTAATTTCGACACTGCATCACAATCGTCGGTTGCGGGCGCCGCCGCTGCCGCTCTCTGTTTACTGTGATTGCGATATGCCGTACTGTTGTTGCTATTGTTGCTTTTGCTATGCAGCCTCAACCGACCGGCCGGCAAAGCTGCCAACTGGCAACTCGCATTCTTTCGCCAGCTATTTGCTGCTACGAAATTGCCTCAAATATATGCATGCATGTGTGTGTGTGGGTGTGAACACACATCTACAAGTGTGTGTGCGAGTGTGCTTACGAATGGTCATGTGGCAGCTGACAGCCGGCGGTTGGCTGTGGTGTTAGTTTGAAGCGCACACGCTCGGCTGCCCGCCCGCTTGACTGACAGCAATATCAATGGCGCACATACCTACACTCATACACCACACACACACACAAGCATACACACGCCTGGCCACCGGACGAACTCAATCACTTACACACAATCAAAATTCCTGACCGAAATGCTGCTGTAACTCGAATGCAAAGCGCCGGACGCTGCACACAAAACAGAACACAACAACAACAACCACCTTAAGTAGACTTATTTGTGCGGCAGGAGCGTGTGAGCGTGAGGCAGGCTGGCTTGCAATTCGCAAAATGTGCCGAAACTCATAAACTAATTGCTACAGCCGTAAATATATGTATGTGTGTGCATGAGTGTGTGTTTGAGTGTGCGTGTAGTGGTGTGTGGCAGCAGCAGCAGCAGCCTTGTTCGCATGCCATTCTTCAGCAATATGAACAAAATTGTGCATTCCGATGTTTGCAAGCGCACACTCGCACACCCACACACCCCTGCATAAGTATGTATTTGCCTTCTGTACTCATTTATTGAGTAGCGTTGCTTTCCTGGCTACAGCCTCCATACCTTCCTTCATTCCTTGCTCTATATGCACCTACACCTACTCAATCATTTCGTCAAGCATTCGCGTATTCACTCATTCATTCATTTGTTCAGTTATTTGGGTGCATTGATGTATTCATCTGGCCAATTCGGTTGGTGTGACGCTTCACTGTTGGGATTCTTTTCGATTTTTGTACTTTGGAGCTTCAATATATAGTGTAACGGGAAAATTTAGTATATATGAATATACTTTAATTTACGTATATATGTAAATAATGTACCTACATAAGGCGATAATAAAGATTTCTATTAAAAAAATGACAATATTTTTTCCAGTCCGGGTCAAATTTGATCAGATGTTATATGAATGAAAGTGCCAACGCCTGCGTCTCATTTAAGGCCACCAATTTATTGATAGCCAAAATTTGAATTAACATTTTTTTCAGTCCGGGTCAAATTTGATCAGTTGGTGTATAAATGAATGTACCAACGACTGCGTCTCATTTAAGGCCACCAATTTATTGACAGCGAAAATTTTAATTTCAGTCTTTTCCAGTCCAGTCCGGGTCAAATTTGATCAGATGTTATATAAATGAAAGTACCAACGCCTGCGTTCCATTTAAGGCCACCAATTTATTGACAACGAAATTTTGAATTTAAATTTTTTCCAGTCCAGTCCGGGTCAAATTTGATCAGTTGGTGTATAAATGAAAGTACCAACGCCTGTGTCACATTTAAGGCCACCAATTTATTGATAGCCAAAATTTGAATTTATATTTTTTCCAGTCCGGGTCAAATTTGATCAGATGTTATATAAATGAAAGTACCAACGCCTGCGTCCTATTTAAGGCCACCAATTTATTGACAACGAAGTTTTGAATGCAATTTTTTCCAGTCCAGTCCGGGTCAAATTTGATCAGTTGGTGTATAAATGATCGTACCAATGCCTGCGTCCCATTTAAGGCCCCAAATTTATTAACAGCGAAAATTTGGATTTCATACGACACAATTTTACAATTTCTTTTATTCCAAAGTGTAACTTGTACCCAATATTATACCCAAAACGTATTAGAAATTCTCTTGCTATGACTACAATCTTTATAGAACTCCTTTTACTGCATTTTCAGCGAAAAAAACAAATTCTAACCTCAAATTGTGTATAAAATTGGACAGCTACCGAAATATTTGGATCTGGAGAAGCAAATAAACGAGCGTGAACGAGCAGTTCTTATATCAGTTACAGAACTCGTGATGAACACAGTATGCAAAACTTTAAAATCTTCCAATGTTTATTGAGTACAATGACACGTAGACAGCATTGAAATCTCATAAATTCCTGCAGTGGTGCCAAGCCTGGTGCAAGGAACCGACAGTTTGAACTTTAATTTACGCAGTATTGGACTGGCTAGGCGTATTCCATGGACACCTGTATTTCCAACTTCCATGATACTTGGTAAACAGTAATGGGAGCTTTTGAAGCCATCAGTGTAGTAATAGGTACTCGCTTACATATTTTGAGTGAGTAAAATACTCACTGATGAGTCAGTTATCTGTTAAGTGGAAGATACAGCTTTTTTTTACAGAAAATTGACACAATTTTGACAAAGCAAGTTAAGTATATTTTCAGTGCCATAAAGTAATATGCGTTGCGGAGGTCTCGTGGGAGATCTATTAGTTGTTAGTAAGTCGAGTTAATGAGATAAAACTTCACACTTCTGCCTTCACCGTACTATACGAAAGGTGCTCTGCCAAGTTTAAGATAGACTAAGTAAGTATATCAACCGAACCGGAGATGAACTCAAGCGATTAAATCATCGGCGCCTAAAATATTGTCGGCAAAGGCGAAGGTGAGAAACAAGAGCGTCAAAATGTGGCAGCAGCGGTGGCAATCTTCATCTGACGGCCGCTGGACTTACAGAGTTTTTTCGGACATCCACTAATGTATAGACAGTCGAACTGGGGTCCGGGGTTTTCATCTGACCCAAATGATTTGTGGACTTTAGAAGCTACCTTTACAGATTCCACAATGACATAAGTCCGAACTGTTCATACTTAATAAAAAAACTGCGACTTATACAACAGATTCGGCGTCAGTTTTCGAACCAAGTATCCCAATTGATATATCTGAATGACACACAGTGTAATAACATAAAAAGCCGTTACTCCACTCTCCGCGTGTGTTTTATTACTTGATTGCTGGGCTTTGCAAGAGATTGATCAGAAATAAGCTACCATCGGTTCATGAGCTGTCGAAAGATGCTATTTGCCCAAGATCGACCGTAAGAGATTCAGTAAGTTCTTTGCCATTACTAAGGCCGCTATCGGCGTCAATGCTGTAAGGTTCAAAATGCCACTGGAGAAGCTTTATGGAAGGCAAAATAGAAAAATCTCAACACTTTTTCCTTCATTGTCCAGCATTTGCGAGGTAAAGGCTCAAATACTTGTGAGCTCACACCTTCAGACAGCTCAGAAAGTTGGTGAAAATAGCAACTAAACGCCACAAAGCGCTTTGACTTGTAAGATCGAACACAGTTTAATTTTTTACGGCTTCGCAAAAAACTGCATATAGCATTCCAAGTGCAATCTCCGGTTGAGCCATCGAATCGAACCTAGTTTATGGTGTAATTGCAAGCTATGATTGACAAACTTAAACATTATGTCGTGTAGATAGCTCAAACTTAATGAAAGAATTGCCAGAATCACGAGTTTTGACCAAAATGGGTATTTATTTTTCGAAATTTCCTAAAATTACATATTTTTCTAAGCGAAATCTAATCAATTATTGGTTATAAACCTGAAAGAAATGAAGCTAAACTCAACCAGATTCATATTGCAGAGAAGTTATACTGAAGTTCACTTTAAAAGGTGGTTCACGCATCTACACAATATTTCAGAAAATGGTTTATAGCCACATAGTACCTTGAAATTTGATTTTCGATACAATATCAACATCTATTCGTTCATTTTTGGCCATTACTGAATCGCTAAAAATATGTTCGTCAAAAAGTGCACTTCGGTCATACAACTAAGACCGCTCTATTTCTCTCTTGCTATTGGTTACCATGGCTATTGTGAAATCTAAACTTTTTCACTACCGAAAAATACCATTAATATGATCCATTAATATACTCCATCTGGTCTATGCGTGGCTTATTGGCCTACCAGCTTAACCTAACCTACCCTAATGTACTCAATAAGACCGTTCAAGTTATCCAACGAATAAGAAATTCCTTATTCTACTATGAATTAACACCAACTTTTCAATTTCCCAAATATTCTCCATACCTTGCGTGTATGGCAAAAAATGTTCGTGTATTTAGCATCAAATGGTGCTACATGCCGTATACGTAATCGTATTTCAACTGAAATTGGTAGTTACTCATACGCCTAGGCGCACAAGCCAGCAGCTATGTATAAATAAATGTCTATATGCTTGTGGTCAGTGCGGCCAAAAACAAAGCGCGAAATGCAGCAATTCGAAGGAAAGCACAAAAAAGTGAAATTGCAAAACCAGCAGTCACCACCACCACCAACAACAACATCAAATAGCAATCGCTGTCAGCAGAAGCGGCAGTTGACTAAAATTGCAATCTACCGGCCAATATACGCAAGTCCCACTAGGCACCCGCACACTTCAGCACAATGGGACACCCGGCGGCAAGGACACGGGTAGTGAAGCTTTGATTCCTCGAGCGAAGCACAATAAAGCAATGAAAAAAGAAAGCTTTGGATTGCTACTTTTTTGTATGCTGCGCTTGTTGTTGTGTTTTGTTGTGATTGTTGTTGGTTTAGATTTGGGGTTTTGTTGTTGTTTTTGGTTTTTGTTGTTGCTTTCTTTTTGAATGCAATGGCTTTCCAAACGCGCTGCCTTACAATTCTGTACGAGGCACCAGCTGAGTGCTTACAAAAAATACAACAACAACAATACAAAAAACCACAACAAATTACTCGCGTTGCAAGTACCGCTGTGCTTGCTATTACTATTATTTTTGTTTTTGTTTATATTTGTTGTTGTTGTTGTTGTTTTTATTTGTTGTTGTAGTTACCATTTCGCATCTGTGCTGCCTTTTGCATTCGTAACGGCCATATGACGCACCGCCACACAGTAGCCAATTTGCTGCTGCTCCTACTGCTGTTGTTGTTGGTGTTGTTCACTGCATAACGGGAAATCACAAAACAATGCCTGTAAAGCGGCTTTGCGCGTTTCTCATTCGCTGATTACACGCGCCATGCCGCTGCTACAATAACAACAACACCACGTGGTGGCAACAGCTGCCACAACAATAACAACTACGCAATGGCAGTAACTACAAAAGCATAGTTGAAAAAGAAGCGCACTGCCGTACAACAAATCAGCGAATCCGCGCAGCACAAATTGGCTTTTGATGGTATCACACCCGAGTCCTTGCAACGCGCCACGAATGAAGTCATGAGCTATGGGCTGCAAGCGTATTTTGTGGTTAACAGCGAAATATGGCACTCAGCGTGGCATGAGTACGAGTACATGTGTGTGAGTGTGTGTGTGCAAGTGACTGACTGACTGATTGCTGCGTGAGGTTTTTTCACTGTTATTCTACACTTTCCTTTTCGACTTTTTCTGCTTTCACATTTGCGTCAAATATTTTTTATAAAAAATAAAATATAAAGTTGTGTTGCATGTATAGTCTATGCTGCCACAGATAATTTACATATATGAATTATGATAAATGTATATTCAAACAGACATATATTTGCAGCAGAAATATGGTAATATTCACACTGAATTTATTAAAAAGCCATTACACATTTTTAATGCTGTTCGTGAATACTTTCTGCCTGTCATTTTATATATTTGAATGTAGAGAGGATGGAGTCACATGTAGAAGTTCATGCAAATGAGGATAGTTCTTTGACCGCCATTCATTTGGGAGTAGCCAGAAATGATTATTTTATATATCACTCAAACAGCTCATGACTTACGGTCTTAGACCTTAGATTCCTCTAGGTAGCCAAAGAACATCCGTTTAAAGGTGAGCTAAAGTGAGAAGGCGAGCCATCCCTCTCCAGGGACCCGCCACTTAAAAAAATACTCCAATCAAAAGAACAAAACAGCCTTGGATGAGAGAGACCTTTTGAAAGCGACCACTGCAAACGTTTTAAGGATTTCGATTTAAGGACATGCACTTGGAATGTCCGGCCCTTTAATTTGGAAGTTGCTGCTGCTCAGCTGGATGAAGTTCTCGAGAGAGTAGAGGCCGGCAGCGCCGTCCCAGAAATGCGATGGATGGCACAAGAACCGGGACGATAGGTCCTTCTGGCATTTGCTAAAGTGGCCATATAAAGGAGCCCAAATTTTCCGTGGGATTCGTAGTAGGAGAGAGAATCTGTCGCCGAGTCCTGGCATTAACCGCGGGGAATGAATGCCTAGCCACAATATGCATGAAAGCGAAGTTCTTCAATATATCTTTGATATGCCCCGACGGAAGTGTCTTACACCACCACGAAAGAAAGGGACGATGTGACCAAAGAGCGCTATGAGCGCTTGGAGCGCACCTATGAGAGCCGCCCCCGCCACGATGGATATCAAAAACATGCTTGGCGACTTAAACGCCAAGGTATCCTTGACACAACAGTCGGTAAATTATGCCTTCACCAGGAAACAACTCCAAATGTGTTGAGGCTGATGATTTTGTGATAGATAGAAGACACGACTGCAGTGTTATAGACGTGCGTAAGCTCCTTGGCCCTAACATCGACTTGCTCATTATCTTGTTGCAGCCCAGATACGCAGCCACGTCTGTGCACCAAAAATCGATTTTCTGCTCAACTTGCACTTCTGCTCTATGAGAGCACTCATTCACCAACACGGTATAAAGGAACTTTGGGACGGCATTTCAAGTTCCTTACCTACAGCTGCAAACGAAACAATGGATTTTCGGAAAATGCAAAAGAAAAGAAAAAGGAAAAAACACCTACCTACCTCGCAGCAGCGGAGTGGGATAGATAGAATGGGAGGGAAGCGATCGGGAAGGACCTCTCCGAATCGTTCGATATCAAACGAGGTTTCAAACCAGGCGACTACCTATCGTCTTCTTCTTCAATCTACTGGTGGAGAAAATAGTTGGAGCTGCAGAACTAAACCGTGAAGGTACCATCTTCTATAAGTGTATGCAGCTGCTGGCGTATGCCAATGATATTGATATCATTCTTGATAACAACCATGCCGTTAGTGCTGCTTTCTCCAGACTAGATAACGAAGCAAAGCAAATAGGTCTGGCAGTGAACGAGGGCAAGACGAAATATCCCTGTCATCAAACAGAGTCGTCGCAATCGCGACTTGGCTCCTACCTCACTGTTGACTGTTACAACTTCGAAATCGTCTATTTTGGAAGCAATATTAACAACAACATCAGCCTCGAAATCCAACGGAGAGTAACTCTAGTCGACAGTTGCTACTTCGGACTATGCAAGCAGTTGAGAAGTAAGGTCCGCTTTCGACGAACAAAAGCCAAACTTACTTAGACTTATAGTCACTCATTATTCCCGTCCTGCTATTTATTTATATGAATCGGCCGGATTTGTGGGCGAGCAACACTTGTTTCCTTCATCATGATAAACCAATTCGGAGGCGCCATTTTCTCACGATTGAGGAAATAAAACCCGAATAGATGAAGGCATTCAGGGCTTTTCCAGGAAAAATATATTCTGACTGCTCGACGACATGAAAAATTTTTAGCGAAATTGATTTGTAAGAGTAAATAAAGAATTAACATTTTATACACAAATTCACCTTATGTTTTGACCACAGTGGTTTAGTATTACAAAACATAACTTCTGATCAAAAATGATCCGGACTGGCAAAAACAACATTCTAGAAAGCTTTATTAATATAAGTGAGAAATATTTAAAACTAAAAATCTTGTAAGAAATAAGAGTAGTACCAAGACAAGTAGAAATAAATTTTTTTGTCAATAATAACAAAAGACCTTAGCTTGCGCAACAATCACCGCTTAATTAAATTTAGGTGTGCGACTTTGAAAAAATTATCCTAAAAGTAGGCAACGGATTCGTTTTAGTACATTTAAGGGGTTAGGGGTAGTCAGAGGCACGAAAAAATGAGAGTTTTCAGTATTTTTTTTGCTACTAAATCATGTGATTTTACAAAAGTAATAATACATATATCATTATTATAGGATTTGTTGACTTGAAGTCACGAAAATTTCAAAAAAAAAAAATTTATTTCCAAAGTTATAGTTGTTTGTGTTGACCCTGTTCCAAAAAAAGGTACTTGCGCTGGCAAGCATACATAAGTCCTTGGAGATTCATCTAAAATCAATCGGACAAAAAAATTTGTTTTATAAATAGATAATCCCGGGCCTGATCGAAGGATTTTATTTTTTCTTCAAAATTAACAAAATGGCGGCCTCAGGATATTTTTTTCTAAATTTTTGCGAAAAAATCAACAGTTAATTGGTGTTAAAAAATCGAAATTTTCGAAAAAATAAAAATCCTTCGATCAGGCCCGAGATTATTATGTATTCTAAAAGCTGTATAAATTTCATTAAAATCTATTGAACGGGTTTCGAGTTACAGTTGTTACCGATTCAAAAAATATAGTTTTGAGAAAAACGCGTTTAAAGTTTGCCATTTTGCTTTGAAGTGCCCGAGCTCTCTTTCTTATTTCTCGAATAACTCAAAAACTAATTATCGGATCAGCGTGAAAGTTTCAGGGAATATTTTTAAGATATTTCACTTAACGAAAATGCAAAAATAAAAATTAATTTTTTGAAAATTCGAACTACCCCTAACCCCTTAAGGGCATATATAGAATTAGAAACTTTTATTTGGAAATTAAGAAACAAAAAAAATCTAAATAGTTTGGAAAAGTGTTCATGACTGCACAATCTTGGAAATGTTAAGGTCAGTCTAGGATTTTTACAACAAGAATTATTTTTTTTAATTTCTATGGCTTAAGTTACACTTTACACTCCTAAAACCATTAGACAATTGGTGGAATGGATAAATGGAAAATTCTTTCTATAAAATCTGGAAAAAGTTAATATAGAAGGATGTCTTAGTAACTTATGTATTATGTTAACATTAGATACGTTTTTTGGAGAAGCTTTCTTAGAGGTTTCTAGGAACCTATTTTTCAGAGTACCAAACGAAAAAATTTTTTTTTTTAATCCACCCTAATATGTATTGATTTTTGACGATGAATATCTCGTAAACGCTTAACTTAATCGAAAAATCATCAGAGACCATTTTTAAAGAGCAGTAAATTTCCTACAAAACTATGAGTTTCATCATTCATAATGATTTTTTTTCATTGAGTTTTAAAATTCATAAGAAATAAAAAAATTTTCCAAAAATAATCAAATTTTAACTGTTAATATCTTTTAAACAGTTGGGTTTACGAAAAAATCATGTGAGACCCTTTTTGTAGAGCATTCAATTTCTTACAAAATCTAAGGAACAAGACATTTTTTCAAGTAGTTGCAAGCGAGATATAAATTTTTCCCTCTGATAATAAGAAAAAATAGAAAACTGTATGTAGGAGGACCTTCCCGTTACAATTAAAAACTCATATTTGGAGAGGCTTTCTTAATGGTGTCTAGGAACCTAATTTTCTGAGTACCAAACGAAAAAAAAAAAATTTTTTTTTGAATCACCCTAGTTAACATATGTTTTATAAAGTCTGATAGATGAAAAGTTGGTTATATTTTATTAATCTTAGAATAAGTTATCAAAGCAAGGCTTTTTTGATTTTTACATTGTATTGGCCTAATCCCTTAAACGGAGCGAGAAATTTGAAGAATTCACTAGAAAACGATATTTTCTCAATTCATTCTCTATAATCACACTTGTCTTGAATGCTTTAAAAAATAAGATTTTTGAAATAACACTTTGCTTTGTTTTTTGTTGTGCCACATAGTCATGATTTACGGAAAAACTCGAGGAGTCCTGCATGAAAATCCACATAACTGTAATTAGCTGCATTAAAATTACCAACTGCCAACAGGTGGCGCTATGATTGACTTATGTTCATTGTCATGAACAACCAACACATAAATCTCACTACATTTTGCGCCACAACAAAAAATATAGAATTTTTCCTATATTAACAAAATTATTGCTACAACAAATGGCGGTTAATTTAGGCGCGATGTAGCCGACGCCCATTTAACTGCCACTTTTTCACACACAAAACTATAACAGTGTAATATTTATTTAAAATATATGTGATTTATGCGCCGTTACTAGTATTATTTGTAGGCTTGAGCAGCAGTGTGTGTGAATTTGAATTTTTGTGCGGCTGTGTGAGTATGTGTGCACTTGTGTGGGTGTGAAAAATTTGCTATTTGACCAAAATGAACTTTGACCAAACCGAACATTGAAAAATTGCATTACCGCAAGCATTATAACGCAGCGCACGTAATGCAGTAAAGCGGCCGCTACAACACAGCTACCAATAACAACAACAACAAATGCGTCAGGACAACACATGTTGGGCGCCATATACATAAATATTTGGCATTCATGAGCAACAGCGGTAATAATAGCAAGAACAACAACAGCGGCAGCAGCAACAGCTGCTGTTATGTTTCGGTTAGTTAGTGTGGGCGCAAAGGCAAAAAGGAATAATCATTACATATATGTGAATACCAATCATATTTCATTTGAATTGGTTTCATTAAATGTGTAAAATTCATGTAGTAGCCGCACACACACACACACATACATGCAACATGTTGTAAGCAACACTCACACACCTTCATAAATATGCAATCCACCGAGCTGGCTTTAAGGGCGGCTCAGCTGCTGCGGCTGTGCGGCCAACTCTCTTTCTCTGTCTCCTTATCTCTCTCCCTCTCTCTCTCTTTCACTCGGCCGCCTGTCGCTTGGTCAGTCTGTTGGTCGCGTTTGTTGCTTGCAACAAATCAAGTTAATTAAGATTTTTCGCATTTCACCGAGAACGCAATGCAATGCATGCCAACCCGCCGCCGCCGCTGCCCTTACCGCTATCCGTTAACCGTTAGCCGGCGCAAACGTAATGAAAAACCGTATAACGAAGCGGAGCGCGCCAATTACAATACAATACAAATGCAATACAAAGGCGGCAAGCGAAATCGCATGCAAATGCTCGACATGTGTGGCTACAAACACACAGCCACCTCCGTATGTGTGTGTGTGGGTGAATGTTGGTGTGGCATGTGCACGCAGGATTTATAATATTAACAGCAGTTACAGCAGCGTTCGCATTCTTATCATTTTTATAATATTTTCCATACCAATTTGTTGTTGTTGTTGCTGCCATTGTTGTTGCATGAATTCAAACTGCTTTATTATTGCTGCTGTCGAATTCAATCCGCATTTCGTTGTATGCGCCAGTTAATATGGCAAAAATAATATTGCGCAAGCAGCAACAACAACATCAACAACACCAATGAATACAAATAATAAAGAACTTTTCATAATTCGCTCATTATTAATAATTTTGCTGGCGGGAAATATTTTTTCTTTTGCTTGCATTAATTATTATTGAATATTTTGTATTAAATGTGGGCATACAAAAGCCAGATATTGAACATTGATTACATTTTTGTAGTTAATAATAAAAAAAAATGTTTAATGAAGTCCTTTCGAGATAGCAATGGAATGAATTATATAATGAATGCCAATACGCGATATGTGTGAGCAAGTTGCCACACCCCTGGAAGGTGGTGCAAGTGGTGTTCAATAACGGGATGATTGAAATTTTTTAACTAAAATTGAGCTAAGAGAAGGTTATGAAAAAAAGTGAAGAAGAAGAAGAGTTTTTGAAAAATTATTTGTAAAAATATTTTTTAGGAAAAATTTAGAATTAAAAATTTTTTTAGAAAAACTGAGAAGAAGAAGAATTTTTGAAAAATTATTTGCAAAAATATTTTTAGGAAAATTTAGAATTCATAATTTTTTGGAAAAAATGAGAAGAAGAATTTTTGAAAATTTGTTTTTTTGGAATTTTTAGAATAAATTTTGGATGTAATATTTTTTTAGACAAATTGGGCTAAAAAAAGTTATGAAGAAGAAAAGAGTAGGAAAAATTTTTGAGAATTTCTAATTTTCTTTTTATTATTTTGTAGAATAAATTTATAATTTTTAAGAGTTTCTAATTTTTTTAAATATTCTTTAGAAAAAATTTAGATTATTCAATATTTTTTTTTAATTGGGCTAAAAAAATTATGAAGAAAAAGAGAATAAGAAAGATTTTTTGAGAATTTCTATTTTTTTATATTTTTGGAAATTTTTGAGAATTTCTGAATTGTTTTCTTTTTCATTTTTTTAGAATAAATTTTGAATTTAATATTTTTTTTACGAAAATTAAGCTAAAGGAAGTTATGAAGTAGAAGAAGAAGTAGAAGTAGAACTTTTAGGAATTTTTAATATTTTTCGGAATAAATTTAGAATTTTTGAGATTTACTAATTCTTTTTTATTTTTTTATTTTTTTTTCTTTTTATTTTTTAGAATGAATTTAGAATTTTATATTTTTTTAGAAAAATAAATCTAAAGAAAGCTTTTATTGTTTGAATATTTTATAGAATAAATTCAGAATTTTCTATTTTCTTTAGAAAAATTGAGCTAAGGAAAGAAGTAGAAACGAAAAAGAAGAATTTTTAAGAATTTCTATTTTTTTTTAATATTTTTTAAAATAAGTGAAGTTAAATGAAATTTTATTTGATATTGGAATACAAATAAAAAATACAAATTCCTAACTTCACTTCGTCATATTTACCTTACGAAGAAAAAGTCATTAAGTTGCCAGAGAAAAAGCTGTTTTCAAAAATGTTTTGTCTACTTTTAGGCGCACAACTTTAAATAGTCGTTGTAAAAAATAAAAACATGACTATGAAATTTTTCACATAAACATATTGCAAGTAACTTAACCTAGAAATATGTTGTAGTAAATATTTTGCATACTTTTTAGAGCGAAATTTTAAAATTTAACCCAGGAATATGTTTATGAAGCTCAGTGTTAAAACTGAAAATTATGCTAGTATAAAGTACTTTTTAAAACTAAAGTGAAATAAAATAATATTCCCAAATAAGTTGCCTACATTTTAGAGCAAAATTAAAGCCTTGTTATGCTCGATAAAATATATTCCCGGATATTTGGGTATATGAAATCATCAATTTATAATAAAAATATGTTTTTAAGTGCATGTTGCCTACATTTCGGCGCAAGTTAAAATTCTTCAGCTTTCATTCATGAAAAGCAACTCGGACTGACGTATGGAACGACTTGGCGCACTTTACGTCGAGATCTTAAATTGAAAACGTACAAAATACAGTTTGTGCAAGAACTGAAGCCGCTGGAACTTCCTAGGCGACATCGCTTCGCTCTATGTGCCTCTTGAAAAGTTCCCATTCCTAACCCAAATAAAATTTCTTTCTGCAAGTAAGTCAATTTTTTACGTTAAATTAACTTGAAATAAGCTTAGAAAGTGATATGACAGCATCTAATTATACAAAATAAGCTTATTATGAAGGAAAACCTGACCTAAATTTTAACTAAGCAGCGTATTTTTGAAAATGTGTTGCCTACATTTTCGAGCAAAGCAATTGCTTTGTTTGTTGTTTAAATGTAACCGTTAAAAAGAAATAACTTCAGAAGAAAAAAGCTCAAATTTTTCACACAAAAAAATCGAAAAATTACGTTGTCTACATTTGGGCGTAAAGTAAGGAGAAAGTACGAAGCTGAAAGCCAGTCTATGTGTTGCCTTAAATTATATTTAGAAACTGCTTTAGAAGAAAATAATATTTAAATTTACACTAAGCTGCAGTTTTTAAAAATATATTGCCTACATTGATGGCGCACAGAAAGAAAATTGTTTGATGTTTAAGCCTAACACCGATTTTTTTCCATCTAAGATATAAAAACAAAGTCTGAGGAAAAATGCTTTGAGTATTTACTAAAATAAATTTCAAAAATATATGCATTTGCATATTATTTTGCCTACATTACGGCGCCCAGAAAAAAAGTTTTGTTAGCCTAAGACATAAAAACAAAAACTGAAGGGTAAAAGCTTTGTTTTTATAAAAATGATTTTAGAAAATTCGTTGCCTACCTTTCGGCGTGAAGTTAGCAGAAATCTGTCTGTCATTATTAAACAAACTGGTTGGAAAATGTGGTAAGAAATTAGTTTCAAAAAATAAAATTTAATTCAGAGATGATTCAACGCGCATAGAAAGAAATATGCAAACGTGAAGTCCAAATTACATTAAGCTATCGGTTAGGAAGCTTTGTTGATTACCACGGGGAAAAGGAATTTTTGTATAATAACACATTATTAAATTTCGCCAGTCTTTTAGTTTTTTTCAAACTCAATTATTTGTACTTCCTAAACTATTTTCTAGCATTGTCAACAATCGAGGTTTGGAAACGGAAAAGAAAATCTATCATGCTCCTAGCAGAGCCCATGTTTGCCTTGACGATTTAGGCTACAGCTTTTGAACTCTTAAAAGGACTCGCTGAAAACGATAATACGATAATGAAATGGAATGTGTGGAGAAAAGTACACATCAAACAGTGTCTAAATAATTTTAGTTATATATATTTGGTTCGAGCTTTGAATGAACCTCTGTCGTCGAGACCAGAGGTTTCAACTATACCTCAGAAATTTGAAAAATACCTGAATCTCAATCTTTGAATTATTATCATTTTAATGACACTCTTTGTAGTACAATATGCAATACGAAGATATTTAGTTATATTTTCAGTTATTTATTAAACAGAAAGTGTAACAGATTTGCTTCGACTACTAACCTACATATATATCCCGAAATTCTGAAAAAGCGCACTGTTTCGCAAAAAATGGTTTCCAGAGATGACAAAAACAAATAATTTTTTTTTTTTTAATTTGCAAAGCGAACGCAAATTCATACCAAAAGCAAGAACAAATTGTGGCAAAGAGAAAATAAGTAAGACAAGTGGATGAATGTGACAAAGCAAGAATACACAAATCACACAAATGAAACTTAAAAGCGTCCTTTTCAAGAGAATTTACGAATCACAAAGGAACCACATTCAAAAGAGTTAACTCTTTTGAGCAATTTTCGACTTTCTACACTCCGCACTTGCAACAACACCAGCAACGCCGAGCTTTAGGACGCAGTGCACGAATTTGTCATTATAATACTGCTGCAGTACGTAGCTTTTTTTGTTGTTGTTAGTAGTGTTAATGACGTTTCGGTAGCCACGCTCAACAAGCTTATGTTTTATATACAATGTATAATGATATACATATTTATGTTTTATATGTTTGTATGTGTAAATGTTTTCTCACATTATTTTTGCATAATAGTTGCATTGTTGTTGCTTATGTTTGTGCTGCCGCTATTTACCTTACATTATTGTAGCTGCTAGTGACGCATTTATGCTATTAATGTAGCAGCAACATTTTGTTGTTGCTTTTGTTGTTATTGTTGCAATTTTTTATTTCGCATTTGCCACTGCTTTTTTCCGGCTGCAGCATTTTATGCGCGTAATTTATGCAAGACAACGTCGCGCCAACAAACACCATAGCGCAAAATACTACCGCAGCCAAATAACAACAACAACAATAACAATTGACTATGGCGCAGCTTTTGCCGTCCACCGTTTTCGCGCGACGCATAATGAAAGGCGCGACAAGTTTTTCATTAAATTGCAACGCCTTCACCGCGCGCTCTCTCTCTCTTTCACGTGCTCTTCGAGCGCGCTCCGCCAATGTGTTTCTTGAACGCGTACCTTTTTTGTTAGAAATACTTTACTTTTAAACATTTTTTGCTGGGTTTTTATTATTTACAGGTACATTCATCCTTCGCCTAGCAAGTCTGGGTCGTCCTTCCTCCAAATCCTCAGCCCTTAAAGCTCTCCTTCGTAAATTCTCTTTGAAAGTATGCACAGAGTTGCAATTTCGTTGGTCGTTGCCTTTCAACGGCGCACCCAGACATGCCGTTATGCGAATTCTTTTCGCTCGTAATTTTTTAACCATTTTATAGAAATTCACAAACGCAGGTATATACCTTTTATATACATATTTACATACACATATTTATGTAAATATTGACAAATTATGCGGAAAATGTTGACGCACTGCATAATTATGTTTAGTGTGACTATTTATTCGATTCCTTTAATTCATAATTTGCTTTACTTTCGTGGCGGAATCATGAAATGTCGCGACAGCGCTGCCTCTGCGAGATCACATTTTCTTTGGAAATAAAAATGTCTTCATATGCGTCAAGTACATTTAAAAGAATTTAAAATGTAATTATAGGACAAATGAAACATTTATAAAATTTCGAATTTTGGTTAATTCTTCTTTTTAACTATGTATATTAATATTTTCAATAATTGCGAAATATGTATGTATGTCTAGGCAACGTTAATTCTGCTTCCAAAATGAAGAATGAGGATGGAACCAAGTGTATAAAGTTGCAGTAGGAAATTCTCTGAGCTATTCACTTAAGACTGCTAGAAACGATTACTTTACATGTGACTCTAGCAGCTCACCTTTGGTTCTAGACTAAGTATCCTCTGCGTAACCAAAGAACATCCGTTTGAGGGCGAGCTAAAGTGAGAAAGCGAAACATCCCTCACCAGGGTTTTTGAAGTGGGAGGCCGAAATGCGTGGGTACGAAGAGCTTGAAAAGCTGGCTGAGATGTGTCAACTGCTTGAAAATTCTACGAAAAGATGCGGCGACTAATAGAAGGTTTCAAGATCGGAGCAGACTCTTGTGGAACCCCCGATGTGATCTATTGACTGATGCCCAGAGCATACTGAAATTATGGATAGAACACTTCTCCAACCTACTGAATGGCAGTAAAAACATAACACCTGGAGCATGAACCCGATTCCTCAATCGCTGAAAATGGAGCAGACCATGAAGAAGTTCGAATAGCAGTTACCCGCCTGAACAGAACAACACAGCGGCGGGGACCGATGGATTGCCGGTCGAGCTATTCAAACACGGCGGCGAAGAACTGATAAGGACAAAAAGGGAGACTCACAATCGTAAGATATCCTCTTCAACATCAACATCGGCTCTATCTAAGAAACCATGTGAAAGATTAAAGACCACCATCAACAAACTGACGGGCTCCGTCAGGTTCGGTAGGGATCTCTCCAATCCGTTCGATACCAAACAAAGTTTCATACAAGGCGACTCCGTATCGCGCCCTCTTCAATCTACTCCTGGATAAAATAATTCGAGCTGCAGATTCATAACAACCGCGCCGTTGGTTCTGCTTTCTCCAGGTTGGACAAGGAAGTGAAACAAATGGGTCTGACAGCGAATGAGGACAAGACGAATATTTCCTTTCATCAAACAAGGGTCGTCGCATTAGCGACTTGGCTCCCACGTCACTGTTCACAGTCAAAACTTCGAAGTAGTAGCCAATTTCGTCTATCTTGGAACTAGTATTAACACCAACAACAACGTCAGCATCGAAATCGAACACGAAACAACTTTTGACTACAGCTGATGAGTGACGTTCCGAGTTTTCGAGCCAAAGGTTCTGCGGAAAATGTATGGTCTTTTGCGCATAGGCAACGGCAAATACCACAGTCGAAAGGGTGAGCTGTACGAGATATACGACGACAGTGACATAATTCAGCAACTTAAGAGACAGCGGCTACG